>JAJIYU010014408.1:0-13239 GCA_030144865.1 Tinospora cordifolia
ACATTGATCTGATGAGTCATTGATGCCATTTGGGTTTGTAGAGCTGTCATACCATCTACTTGATATAACCCAACTCCTTTAACTGATCCTCTTTCTGACCCATACCCATATACAATGGATGTCATATCGTCAATTAGTTGAGTAGCTTCAGTAGTAGATTTTCCCATTAGAGAGCCACGATTGCAGAATCCACTAAAGCTCTGGTAGATGGTGTCAGACCACTGTAAAACATCTAAATCTGGAGCCAAGGGAGATAACCATGTTGTGGGCATCTTCTTAGTAAGTCTTCAAATCGCTCCCAAGCTTCATAGAGAGACTCGAAGTCTAGTTGCTTGAAAGAGCTAATCTCACCTCGTAACTGATGGACTTTGGCGGGTGTGAAGTATTTCTGCAAAAATTTCTGCTCCAGATCTTCCCATGTAGAAATGCTACCAGGTAGAAGCGTTTGTAACCAAGTTCTAGCTTTGTCCCTTAAAGAGAAAGGGAAAAATCACAACCGTAGTTGATCTTCAGTGACCCCTTTCATATTTACTGTGTCACATATCTCCATGAAAGAATTCAGATGAGCCATAGGGTCTTCGGTTGCTGAACCCCCAAACTGTTGTTGTTGCACCATTGTGATTAAGGATGGCTTCAGCTCAAAGTTGTTTAAATGGATTAGTGTCCTCGCAATCCCAGAGTAATTGTAGTTTAAGACAGGTTTGAAGAAGTCCCGTAATGGTACCTCCCCATTGTTACCAACACCCAAACTATCACTTTCAGCCATGTTTGATACACGTCCCTTGGATTCAATCTGAATCTGCCTTAGACTTTTGGACAACTCAGGATCTTCTTCGGCAAAGGATGCGCTACTCATGCAAGCCCTGAAACACCACAGCTCAACAAACGAATCAAGTGTAGTGAGCCAACAAGATAGAAATAAAGAAATAAAAATAAAAAAATAAAATAAAATGTTTTAATTAAAATCAAATCAAATTCAACTGGTTAAAGATAGTTACACCGTTCCCCGGCAACGGCGCCAAAAACTTGTTGATGACCCCGCAAGTGTACGGGATCGCAATAGTAATAACTGGTGAAACCGGATATCGTCCTCAGGGAACGTATAAAAAAATCAACTATCTAAAAGCCCAATTTACTATCAATTCAAACTTTATTAAAGCTACAAATTCGATTGATTAAGTATTAGAATTAAACTCCTAAAAACAGTCGAATATAAAACTGAAAAGTAAATTATTAAAAACTTTTTAAATTAAATTATCTAGGATAGTAAATTTTCTTGTGATCACCTTCAATTCATATTTCAATAAATCAAATTCCTTTGTTCTGTAGGTTCTAGCACTAGTCATCAAAGCCTTCTCCCGAAGTACCTTAACACCTATTATTCTAATCACTAATACCTTCTCCCGAGGCGTACGGTAAATAGTCTAACGCATTAAACACAATTATAACGTGCAACCTCCTAGGCAATTAACAACCTCCCGATTAATTGATTGATCTAAGTCTATAATTTAATTTTCAGATTATTAATCCTCTCTCCTGAGTTAGATTAACATTCTATAATCATTCCTTTTATGGCCAGTAAAAAGAAAGCATTAAGAATCCAAATTATAAAACAAAACCTCAAAAATAGATTAATCAAAATAAGAATATCAGGATTCTACAATCCAGATTTACATCCTAGACTTAAAATAAACCTAGCCTGACATGATTAAGAGTTCACACATCAAAGAATTAAGATCATAAATAAACGTACTCAAATCTTGGACCTTGATCTTCAATTCTTCTCCGTCTTCTCTCTGTTCTCCTTTGTCAGCCGTTTTTCTTTAGAAATTTTGTTCTCAAAACAAAAATCCTATAAAACCCTACTACAATGACCTATTTATAGTATTTCACTCAAGAAAACCCTAAAAAATACGAAAATCTCGCAAAACAATCGAATGACCGCGGTCCATGACTTCTATGTCAAAACCCATAAATTCTCCATGTTCTATCCACTGTAGTCTGTGCTGTTTCTGTGCAAATCACGTTCTGGTGACCGCAGTCTCCTGTTTATGGACCGCGGTTACCAGTACATTGTATGCTGGTTCTGTGCTTCTGTTCTTACTGCGGTCTTCAGTTCTTGGACCGCGATCTACTGGTATTTGCTCTTGATTCCATCTCTTATTTGCGTTCTTCTGATGCATTCTTCTGTGTGCTTCAACCTATATCCTGCAATACATTCAATTCCTTTCCCATACATCATTTTCTTATAGAAGAATATCAAAACTATAGAAAACGAGGCTTAAAAGTTATTAAACAATGTAAATCTCTAACTACATGCAACTATTACTAATTATGCAATTCTTTACTTTTATTTTCCCTTATTTCTTATAAAATGCAACATTTTGCCTATTCTAATGTTAGTTTGCTATGCGACTAACAGTTTGGCCCAAGGTAATTTTCTTTAGAAACCTTCCTTATTTAGAGCCCACTAAAGGTACTCACCCGAATCTTAGCCAATTGCCCCAATTTTTGGATATTTCGTGTGTCTTGTTAGTTTATTCCATCCCATGGAATTTTGGGTCATTTTGAATTCTCGAAGTACCTTAAATACCACTTCCTTCCTAATTTAAACCCCCTTGAAGGGTGTTTGGCAAATGAGAGTCCTATTCTTGACCAATTGAACTAATTTTCGGATATGTTGTTCAATTGGCTAGTTCAGGTCACTTTGCTTCCTTTCAGGTGATTTTGGATTTTGAAAGGTCACTAAATAAGAGTTTTATAACCTATCAAATTTAGCATTGAAATGAACTCGGTTTCATTTTGCACCCAAATTTCACTAAATAAACTTTGAATTTTGTTTCATTTGGTATGAAGTTTTCAGGCTATTACATTCCTCTTGGTCGTTCTTTTTTCTTCACAGACAAGCAGTGACACACAGTGTTTTGTTTCTTCTTCTTTGTCATCCGGCAGCAACGGCTACACATCCTCTTCTTTGTGTGATTTACAACCTAGCAACTGTATCTTCGTGTTTCCTTGTTCATTCATCCAAATCATAGCAATAGCAGCAACATTCTTCTTTTGTTCGCCTTTCCTTGTTCTTCACACCCAAATCGCGCACACACAGCTAGGGCTTCTCTTGAATCTCCTTCTTCCTCCTTTGTTCATCTTCTCTATGCAAGAACGATAGCCAAATCGGCTGCATCTTCCTTCATTCTTCATCTTTTTTGTTGTGCCCTAGAACGCACAAGACGTCAGCCTATTCCTCTTCACTCGCGAACTACATCAATTGTTCCTCCTCCTCTTCATTTCAGCCCAAACCAACAACATATCTAAGCCTTTTTTCTTTGCACAATAGTTTTCAGCTCACTCCCTCTGCTCACGATTCACATCACAGCTGCCCTAGCTTCTTCTTTGTCGTCTGGTAGCAGTTGTGTTCTTCCTCTTTTCTTTGCTCATCCAACCATGGCACCACCCATCTGGTTCTTCTCCCTCTTTCACAAAATTTCCAGCTCTCTCTTTTTTTTAACTCTTTCTTTGTTCTTTCTTTTGAATAATCAAACTTGTGTTATCATTTTTTTTTCTCCAAACTTGTGTAATGGTATTTTAGGGCAAGTAAAATGTTATTTATATTTATTATTTAATTTTTTTCAATTCCTACTTGCCCAAAATTGAAAACACAACAAGCCCACCTTTTTAATTTTCTTTATTTACTTTCCGCACATCTCATGCCTTTGTACCCACTCGAGCCTCATATAATTATTTATTATTGTTATTATTATTATTTTCCTTCAGATTTATTTATATATTATTTTTTCTATACCGAATATAATAAACATCAAAATATTTATTTCACATATCTATATAGTTATAAAACATGGTTTTATCATTTTATTTTATTTTCTTGATTATTTTATTTCATTATTCTATTGTCGACGTGTTTGCATGAAAAATTACAGGTTATTACACATCATGCCAAAGAAGGAGGTTCCATTATACGATCTCCACTCCTTGAAGAAGGCAAACACAAATGCTTGAACATAAAGATGGGAATATTTATTCAATCTTTGGATGAATATGCCTAGAGAGTGGTTGTGGAGGGATGGGCACAACCAATTTTAGAAAATAGCTCTGGCGTTAAACCAAAATTTGACTAGTCCAAATAAGAAAAGGAGTTGTGCCTTGCAAACTCCAAAGCCCTCAACACAATCTTTAATGCAATAGACACATAATAGTTTAAACTGTTTTCGACCTGTGAAACTGCTAATGACACATTGGAGACACTACAAATTGTTCATGAAGGAACCAATGCAGTGTTTATCTCCAAACTTCAACTTCTAGCTTCTTGGTTCGAATTGTTAAAGATAGAAGAACATGAAAAAAAATGCCATCTTTAACAGTAAACTACGTGATATTGCGAATCAAGCGTTCTAGTTGGGAAAAAACTTCTCAAATGAAAAACCAATGAGAAAAACCTCGAAGTCGCTAGCTCTAAGGTTTTTTGCCAAAATTGCTACAATTGAGGAAGCTAAGGACCTAACTAAGATGAGATTTGACAATCTTATGGGTTCCTTGTAGACTTATGAGATGGGTATTTCAAATCAGAAAACTAAAAAGAGCATAACACTTCAAGTAAAGACAAGTGTGGATGATAAGGAAGATGAAATTGCTATGATTACCAAGAACTTTCAAGATATCTGAAAAAATATCAAAAACACACCTCACCCAAAAATAGGTTTGACGGTAAAAGAACCATGAAAGAGTCTCCCAAAACTGACAGAAGATCCAAGAACATCACGTGTCATAAGTGTGGAGGCTTAGGACACATTCAAGTTGAATATGCGAACATTCTCATAGAGATGTTGATGGATGTCACATGGAGCAATGAATCTAACAATAGTTAGGATGAAAATGAAGGGATCTTGAGTAACTTTGTTGCTTTTATTGACCCTATCAGAAATGCGACCAAAAAAACTTCTTCTTGTTTATGGTTGACATTAGAACCAAAAGAGTTTAATCTCTATGTTCTACATCGTAGGGAGAGAGAATGACAAACGAAAACTCAAACCCCAATATCTATGAAGTGGGATCACTCTTGGAAACCCAATTCAAAATCGTCAATGGTAAACCGGCAAGCCAGGTCAGGGGGTGGAACACACACGATGACACTATGCAGCCCATCATCGCACCGGTACATGGATTGAATCATTATTGAATCTTTTCTTAGTAATAAAACACACAATATCGGGTTAACCCATCGATGCGACATATACAAAACATGAATCATTAAATATTTATTCATGGCACAATTCATGTATAACATGCATCAATATTTTTAATTTCTAAACATGCATAACATGTATATTCATGGCACATCAAATAAATAAAGCATGCATATTAAAACGTATATTCAATCAATCATCTTCAAAACATCATCACACATGCAAGACTTATTTAAATTAAAATAAAGAAGTAGAAGTTAGAAGTCACTTCCACCTTAAATACGTCTCTTCTGCACACTTCTAAAATCTAGCAGAGTTCTGTTACTTCAAAGCTTCCAAACACTCTAGAACTCTCAAGAACACTCAAAAACACTCAAGAATATTTTAAGATTACTCAAGAACCTGGGGGATTGCCAAAAAGAAGGCTAGAGAAAGTCAAGAGGGACTAGTATGCTCTTGATTTGGGATGAACACAATGTGAGCAATAGGGGTCCTTTACATAGAGTTCAAGATGGCATAAATTGGCAACTTTTTGGTGTTCTCCTTGTAGTAAACTTGCTAATTATTCAAATTTTCGTGCCCCTCAAGCATAGGAAAATAGCAAGTGTGTTTGGGAAATTTAGAAACACAATTTTTGATTTTTTTAAAATTTTTTTGAATTTTTTTGGATTCTTTTCGAATTTAATCGAATTTTTTTCGGATTTAATCGGTTATTATTCAGAGCATGAAACGTGGGTCATTGATGATCCTCGATCGCAACAACAGATTGCAATCAAGATTAACGAACTCGTCGTGGGTCGTCGGATCTTCTTCGAATGCGTCAACACAGATGATCTGATCTTGACTGCTAGATTTCCTCGAACGCAGCACGATCATCAAGGCATCTAAGATCTTCCCCATCGGATGAACCTCGAGCACAGCACCATTCGCGATTGATTGAAAACGAATCAAATCCAATCCCTCCGATCGTCCTCAAGCATAGCACCGTTCGTGATCGACCGAAAACGAATCCAATCCGAGCCCTTCGATTGTCCTCGAGTGCAACACTATTCACGATTATCCACGCAGCTTTGATCTTCACTGTTGGATGGATCTCGAGCACAGCACAGATGATCATTAGAACACGAACACCGATCCAGGCCGCACGATTATCCTCGAGTGCAGTGTCATTCACGATCAAAGAATCGAATTTGAACTGTTAGATGAGGTAGATCGAATTTGGGCCATTGGATTACGCTGATCCGATGCTCCTGGGCATTGTTTTGGGCTTCGATTTCATTCGTTGGATGATGCAGATTGGTTTTGGACCGTTTGATGCAGTTTCTAATTACCAATTTGCTTTCTAATAATGTTAATATTCGAATTTTGCTAATTAGACACTTTTTAATTGATGAAAGCTTGGTTTTATTGCACAAATTATTCTAATTTATGGACTTACTAATATTTTTTCCTTTATAATTATTTAATATTGTATTTATTAGATATGTTTCTATTTATTTAATATCTTTAATGCCAATAATTAAATAATTTACATTTTTTATTTCCATATATTTTTATTTATTTCATATTTCATTTTCAGATAATCATTTATGTAATTATAAATTGATATTTATATAATGTTTCATTTATTTTAAATAAATACACATATACTACATTTTTATTTAATTATGTAAATTTTTTATATACATATTCCTATAATATGTAGTATTAACATTTATTATGCTAACACACACATTATTCATACACACATTAACCTATATATGTATGTGTGTGTATATATATATATATACTTTATTTCTTTTTTTTCTATTCTTTATTTGTTAAGTAACTCTTTTAATTTGACATTTTTATTTAAATATCAAATTAAGGTTTTATTTGCCTATTTTATTTTACATCTAAATATTTTTTATTATTTTTTATTTTCTAACCCATAATTTGCACCCAAAGATGTCTTAAAATCTTCAAAATTATTTTCTCTTGACTTATTTCATTTAATTTTCTTAAACTTATTTATCTTTAATTATTTGACAAAATTTTGGGTTATTACACCAATATCAAATTTTAATCCATTAGTATTTAATTTTAATTTTATCTATTTCCTTTTTGCGAATTGCGTATTTTAATTCAAATATTATTAATTCTAAAATTTGTTTATTTATTTATTTATTTATTATTATTATTATTATTATTATTATTATTATTATTATTATTATTATTATTATTATTATTATTATTATTATTTAAAACTATCATTTATTTCTTTTTTATTTTTTTATTTTTGTTATTTTATTTTCTATAATTTATATTTTATTTATTATTCACTCGCGACGTGTCCGGGTTCGCAAAATTTCGAGGTGTTACACACATAACCCAGTAGATCATTCATCAAACTACTAATTTACTAATTTAAATCAAAAGTACATCCAATTTCATTCACTTACAAGTGTTAAGTATTTCAAATAATATGTTGTTAGGATTGTATATTTGACCAAAAGAAGTGTTAAACCCCTTGATGTTCTTCATTAAAATACTCCTATTCTAAGATGGAATGACAATTCATCTTGTTACATTCCATTGAAAATAAGGATCACATGTCCACATTCCAAGTATTTTAAAACACATCTACACTTAGTGATGTTACTCGTATACACTAAGTATATGCAAAGAACACCTATAGCATCACTTAGATTACTATGATGGTACGTGGTTCTTATCTTTACTTTTTCATATTTAATTCAAATTAACATGATACTAAATCATAGGAGTTGATATTAGATTTTAAATAATCAAGAAAACATGAAAATATACATGGCATGCTTGAAAACTCAAAAATAAGTCTATGCATGGTCTCTAAGCATGTTATGCTATCATATTTGAATTAAAACATGAAAAAAAATGCTAAACTGAAAATAAAACTTGATCAAACATACTTCAAACTAAAATATAAACATGCTGAAAACTGAAAACAAATATTAATATACCAAAGACGCTGGTCAAGATCTTGTCTAAACACTCAATTCATCAAGTCCATGAATGTTACTGGGGTATTGGTCAAACCAAAGGGCATCACGGTGAACTCAAAGTATCCATATCTTGTTTTGAAAGTAGTCTTGTGTATATTAGACTCCTTGATTCTCAACTGGTGATATCCTGACCTAAGATCAAACTTTGAGAAATGAGTAGCTCCTCTCAATGAATCAAATAGGTCATCAATCCTTGGCAAGGGATACTTATTATTCACCGAGCTTGATTCAGCTTCCAATAATCAATATAAAGTCTTATAGAACCATCCTTCTTTTTCACAAACAATACTGGAGCTCGCCAAGGTGATTTATTTGGCCTGATGAATCCTTTTTCCTAGAGCTCGTCAAGTTGAGACTTCGACTCGACCAGTTCTACTAGTGCCATCCTATAAGGAGGTATGGCTATAAGGTTGGTTCTAAGGTGGAGTTCAATCTTGAAATCTAACTCTCTAGTAGGTGGTAGTCCTGGTAAGTCATATGGGAACACATCCTTATACTTACTAACCACTGCTAGGTCTTGTATCCTTTTCAGGTCAATAGGTTCTTTTTCAGAGAGTTCCTCAAACTCATTCTTCTACCTTAAGTAGTTCAACATGGCTATGGTTGGACTTCTCGGTAGTCTTCACATATCTTTATTAATTCTATAGGTTTCCCCCGAAGGTAGGGTTATGGTCACTCGTCTTTTAGGACAATCTATCTGGGCTTGGTATTGGTCTAACCAATCCATCCCCAAGATTACATCATAGCCATAGAAAGGTAAAGTACATAGGTCAACTGTTATGAGCTTATCCCCGAACCTTAGGTCACAACTACACATTCTTTTTGAAGTCACAGTGGTCGTTATTGGTGTGGACACATTCAAAGTTATTGGTAATGTTTTTGTCACAAGTTGTAACCTATCAGCTAGTTCTTCTAAGATAAAAGACTTAAAGGCACCCGAGTCAAATAATGATTTCAGAGCAACATTAAACAACAAAAATGTACCTTCCACTCTAAGGACTTAGTGTTCTTGAGTTTCAACAGCAAACATTCTAGCCTGGTTCAGCCCACGACCTTGGTAATGCCCCTGATTGGCATTCGACTGTAGTTGCCTCCCCTGAGAATGACCGTTCTGACCTCCTCCCTGTTGTGGTTGTTGATGAGGCGAATTAGAAGGTGTAGTTCGAAAATTTTTAGTAAGATGCCCCTTCTGTCTGCACATAGCATAGCCCTTGCCTCTTGGCCTATTCCTTAAACTCACTCGGGGTCTACTCCTATTTCTGTGGCAGTTTTCTTGCATTCTTATTTTTCTTTTGAGACCTGTGATTTTTTTCATTCCCAGGACTTTTATTCTTTCCCCTCAACCTTTGTTCTAGGCTGAGTTCTCGTTTTAGCTTTGGGGCTTTTTCTACGATGTCTTTGTAAGTTTTTAGGCCCATAATCTTCATTATCTTTCGGATCTCCATCTTGAAACCCTGTGCGAATCGATTGGCCTTCCTTTTCTCCTCCTTCATTAAATCTGGTGAGAATTTGGCTAGTTCGATGAACCTCCTTTCATATTCAGCTATAGTCATGTCCCTCTGATTCAATCGAACAAAGTTCTCCTATAGCTTGCTCAAGGTTACTTTCGGAAGAACTTTTCATAAAAAATCTCTGTGAAGTTCTCCTAGCTTATAGCATCGACATTCATATTAGGGTCCATCCTCATCATACGCCACCAACTTTTGGTTGGTCCTTTGTAGTGGTGCGTGTCCAGTTTCACCCGTCTTGACCCAGTTACCTTCAGTACATTGAGAATTTCCTCCATTTCTTGGTACCAATGGTCTGCCAAGATGCAATCTGTAGTACCATCAAATAAAGGAGGGTAGAGCTTCTATTGCTTTATTAGCATCTTCCTTTGTTTCTCATCCTCCAAACCCTCTTGATCCCTCTGACATTCAGGATCTTGGGCCACAAGTGCTTACTGTTGAACTAGAATGGGTTCAGGTACTTGAGGCTGAGGAGCTGTCTGAGGGAGTATCTAGGGTAGAACCCTCATCAGTTGATCCATAACTCTCCAAGCAACTTCATTCATCATGTTCTCGATTCGGTCCTCCATGCCAGCAGGTATTTCCTGATCCTTCTATTTTGTCTTATCAGAAGTGGTGGATCGAGTGGCATACCTTCTTGTTTCAGCAAATGTCTATAAATTTAACACCATTTGCCTCATCAAGGTTTGTACTATTATGACTCTAGATTCATGTCCCTAGGTCCTCGATTTGTTCAACGGCCTAACAATTTATGCTTCTAGGTTCTTTTGATGCATGGGTATAGGATTTGGTCTCAAAGTAAATAAACATTAAAGCATGCATATCACACAATCATACAATCAAGCTAAAACAGCAAGGTTCCAAGCTTCCACCTAAGCTTTTAGGTTCAAGTTTCCCATACTACTCTACCCCTTCCACTTAGGCTTTCACCCAGAATAGAGCTACACCCAAACAATTTCGCAAATTGCTCAATAATTAAAGTTTCCGAGCACATTATACTCCACCGTCCCATACCAGCCAGGATAGAGAAACCCGTTCTGCCAGAGTTACCGATCATTTAGCACACATGTTCCATCATTCTTCGAGTCCAAACTTCCTCCATAACCCTGAATTCCTATGCATCCCATACTACATAGAAACCGAAAGATATATAAGCTTCCTGATCTCGTGTCCTAATCAAACTATTTTCTATTTTCACACAAGTTTTAGTTTCTAACCTATGTCCTAAAGTTGTATGCTTTTGATCCATTATGCCACCCATGGCTACACCACGTTTCTACCTAAGGTTTTTCCCTAGACTTGCGGTTCAGTCTGGTTGACTCACAACCTCTATCTAATCAAGGTACCACCTTTGGCATCTTTATTGACTTCTGATCAATTTCTTAAGCTAATTTTCAACATTTTAATTTTCTCTATTGACAGTAAAGGTGTTCTTCATCTCAGACTACTCGTACAAGCTGGTGGGACAACCTCCAGATCAGGCAACGAGATCAAAGTCTACTTAGTAATCGTGTTTTCTAGGATGGAATAACTTACTTCCCTTTCAATGTTTAACTTTACTTGGGACAAGGCTTATCCACTATCAACTCAACTGGCAGTCTTTGTATCCAAACAAAACATTGCAAATCATATATTTCTTTTTTGAAAATACTTTCTAAAAGATTTTCCAATTTCAAAAATAGAAGATAGGGCATTAAAATTTCAATTTAATTTAATGTGAAACCCTAATTTAAGTTTCTAATTATTGTCAAACAACTAATGTTTGACTTTCTAATTCTAGCCTAATCAACACATTTTAGGCTTGACTTTCTATTTTTAGCCCAAGGTATCTAAAACCTAGGCTCTGATACCACCTTTGTAACAACCCAACCCCTTAGAACTGGGTTTAAGCTCAACCACAAGGCGAGTTGGGTCCTATGTTACATTTACAAGTACACAACTTGCATCACTTTCTATTATCTCAAGTCTTATCATTTTTCACTAAGCACATAACCCAATTATTTAACTTCAAATTTAATAAGAATATTACAATAGAGATAAAAGAAATACTTCAATCCTTATTTATTGAATAAAATAAAGGGATACATTCTTGAAATTCAAATAATAAAAAGGGAGTACATAACTCAAAAATAAAATTCTGCGGAAGGCTTAATAAATCAAACTTAGGCAACATGCCCTTGCATTAGAAAAAGATTCTATTTATCCATGGTCTTCATATTTAATTCCTTGAAAAATAATAAAAAGAGGGGTGAGCACATAGCCCACTGGATTATCCATCAAACTACTAATTTACTAATTCAAATCAAAAGTACATCCAATTTTAATAACTTACAAGCATTAAGTGTTTCAAACAATATCTTGCTAGGGTTGTATATTTGATCAAAAAGGGTTTTAACCCTTGATGTTCGTCATTAAAATACTCCTATTCTGGGATAGAATGAAAATTTATCTTGTGACATTCCATTAGAAATAATGATCACACGTCTACATTCCAAGTATTTTAAAACACATCCATATGTAGTGATGTTTCTCATGTACACTAAATATATGCCAAGAACACCCATAGCATCACTTGGACTACTATGATGGTACATGGTTCTTATTCACTTTCTCATATTTAAATTCAGATAACGATGATACTAAAACATAAGAGTTGATATTAGAATTTCAATAATCAAGAAAACATGGAAAACATACATGGCATGCTTGAAAACACAAAAATAAGCCTACTTATGGTTTCTAAGCATGTTATGCTATCTAAGCATGTTATGCTATCATATATGAATTAAAACATAAAAACATGTTAAACTGAAAATAAAACTTGATCAAACATGCTTCAAACTGAAATATAAACATGTTGAAAATTGAAAACAAATATGAATACACTAAAGACTTGAAGTAGTAAAGAAGGAGTTCTAAAAATTCCCTCCACCTTAGTTGTTTGTTTGTAGAAAATTTGGTAGAGGTTCCCTTCTTCTATGGACTTCAAGAAAAAAATCAGCAACTTCAAGAATATAAAAGAAATCTAAAACCCTAACTTCTCTCTAAAAATCACTGAAGAACACAAGAGGGTGAGAAGAGGTTGCCAAAAAGAGGGTTGGAACAAGGTAAGAGAGAAGTGTCAACTCTTTGATTTGGGATGAAGAATAAGTGTGCACAAGGGGGTTTATATAGATTTTAAAGAACACAAGGGGACCACGGTTTTGGCATCTTTAATTAGTGTTTCCTCACATTTGATGGCTAGGGATATTGCTGATAACACACACATAGAGGATGGCTAGGGTTTTGTTAAGGATATGATGGTAATCTTTTCACATGGAGCCAACATTGGCACATTTTGGGTTTTAAAAACTTTCTTTTTTGTGATTTTTGGTTTCCCCTTCATGTGTGACGGCTATGTAACACCCCAACCCCCATGTTTCTTTGATTTGAGTGTTGGACCTAACCACCGTTCTTTTTGACAGTGGACTTAACCAATATGTGGGTTGGGTCCATGCTACTTTACAA
>JAJIYU010014409.1:0-13243 GCA_030144865.1 Tinospora cordifolia
TGGGTGGCAAAAAGGCATGAAATAAAAGTGCAGGATATGAGAACTTATAGTGGTGTGTGTGGTCCCGGAGGTGAAATTACAAAACATGTATATGTGTAGGCTAAGTAATTTGGGGTATTTGAGTAATTGGCAACCCACAATGTATTAAAGAAATGATGGCTGCTCCTTCCCTTTTTGCCTTCAATTTGATTATTTTGTTTTTCACCTCCAGAACATCACATTGCAGAGAACAAAAATGAAAGGAAAAGGAAACATGGGAAAATCTAATTTTCTCGCGAGATTCGAAGCGCAGGTAAGTTATTTGTCCAAATTATAGTTACAAAAATGCTATATAAGTCAAGTACTACAATCCTAGGGGTGTTATTTTTACTATAGACGGTGTTTTATAGCTGTACATAAAAATTGAGTATTTTCCTACAGTGAGTAAAACTTAACAAAAATTATACCAAAACACTCGTGGCGATAAGTAGATCCTAGATATGTGGTTAGATTGTTTTAGTTTACCCTGTAGATTTTAAAATAAATACTCAAAGTTTTATAACCTTTTGATAGGCTTTTGGGTATGTTAAACCCAAACAAAACTCTGATTAAGACATATATGAATGTAGAGGATGAAAATACGGACCCATTGACACCAAATTTGTGAATTTTGGATATCAAATAAATTTTTGGTAAATGAATGATCAATGGGATTATTTATGAAAATTTAGGAAATTAAAGGAAAATATGATTTTGAAGCTTATTTATTTTATTTTCTATGGTAAAAATATGGTACTTGAGTAGGAAATTAATTTTAATGGTTATTGAGAATATTTGAGCTAATGCGCAGTCATAAGTGTTGTCTAATGCACATATGAGATTAAATATGGTTAGGAATTCGTATAAGAATAAATTAATTGTGATTTGTGGATATAAATTGTTTTTGTGATAGGTTGATTTTGGTGCATTGGAACCTAAATTTTGGAAGTGGATTTTGGAACTTGGTTGGATAGCAATTTTGGTGAGCGGTGATTATTTTTGGCATTATATGAATGGTGGTAATATATCAAAACTAGGATTTTTATAAGATTAGAGTTAATGCAAATGAAAATATATATTATATATGAAATGATGGATTATATATTACTTGAATTTACAGTAAAGTTGGGAGAGACTGGGTATTATAGCAGAAAGAGAAATACGTGTCCAGCGGGTTAAGCTGTTAATAATCTGTGAGTATTTCTTTATCTTAGTTATTTATATGGCATTGTAAATATGGAAATGATTTGAATGTAAGCATGATATTTGTATTGATATTTGTTGCATTTGATTGAAATTCATAAATTGTATTTACACGACAGTGTGTTTTGGATTTGCAAGAGCATATCTAAAATGCGATATCATTTCAACGAACTGAGTCCTAGAGAATAATACTTCTTATGTGATAATCCATGTGGGACTGAGCCATGAGATGTATTAGCCATTCTCTATGTGATAATCCTCGAAATGGTTGTGGAGTGGGTGATAATTAGAGGTACAGTCTACTATTGTCCAGGCCAGACAAGGAATGAGACTGACTCTATTTCTAAAAGATGTGGATGTGCATATGTTTTGTTAAATGAGGCATTGAAAATATCATGAGCACTATGTTGACTGCATGTATGTATCGTTTAAATGTGCATGATGAATTTAAATGTTTTATCTAATTTGATTTTCTGCATGATTATTTAAATGCATCTAAATGCCATTGATAAAGATTACTCACGGGGCATGTTGTAGCTCACATATTATTTTTAACATTTTAGGAACAGATAAGAAAGGGAAGAAACCAACACAAGAAGGATAATTGACTCTTCAGTCACTGCTGGGTGCGTAAGTTTAAGTATTTTGCGTGGGTTGTACTTTTGTATAATTTATAATTATCACTGTATATGTAATATCATTAGAGGGATTTGGATATGGTTATACTAGTTAAGAGTGGAACTTTGTAAGTTATGAATTAGGAGGTATGGTTGATGAAAGCTTGTGGTTTAATATTATTTGTTGTAAACTGTGGATTGATAATGTGTTTATTAGGTGACGAATTTATTGGGATAAGCAAAATTTTAGAGGAGACTCTGTCAAAATTTTTGTATGGATATTGAGTAGGATTAACTGTGAAAGGCTGACATAGTATTATATACGTAGATGTATCGTATATGGTATTATGTGCCGGTCGTGACGTCACTTTGATGAAGTGGGTTGGGACAGAATGTAAGCATGCTAATTGTATTGACATTTGTTGCATATGGTTTGAAATTCAGAAAATTGTATTTACATGGTAGTGTGATTTGGATTTGCAAGAACATATCTAAAATGCGATAATATTTCAATAGATTGAGCCATGGAGAATAATACTTCTTATGTGATAATCCATGTGAGACTGAGCCATAAGAAGTATCAACCTTTATCTATATAATAATCTTCGAAATGATTACGGAGTTGGTGATAATTATAGATATAGTCTACTATTGTTTAGGCCAGTCAAGAAGTGAGACTGACTTTACTTTTGAAAGATGTGGATGTGCATGTATTTTATTGAATGATATATTTGAAATAACATGATCATTATGTTGAATGCATATATGTATGATTGAAATGTGCATGATGGATTTAAATGTTTTATCTAATTTGATTTCCTGCACGATTATTTAAATCCATCTAAATGTCATAGATAAAGATTATTCACTGGGTATGTTGTCACTCACTTTTATATGCAATATTTCAAAAACAGATAGAAAAGAAAAGAAACCAACGTGAGAAGAGTAGATGACTCTTCCGTAATTGTTGGGTGTGTAGACTTAATTATCTTGTGGGTTATATTTTTTTGTATAATTATAATTATCACTGTATTGGTAATATCATCTAGAGAGGTGTTATTTTGCTTATACTAGGTTTTAGTGTGAAATGTTGTGGATTTTAAATTATGAATTATAATTAATAATAATATGTTGAATATTATCTGTTATGAATTGGTGGATTGAGAAAATGTTTATCATGTGATCATTTTTATTTGGGATAAGTTAAAGCTTTAGGGGAGACTCTGTCAAAATTTTTGTGTGGATATGGAGTAGTTTTGAGAGGATAAGGCTGACATAGTATTATACATAGGTGTAGTGTATATAGTATTATGTGTCGGTCGTGATGTCACTTGTATGAAGTGGGTTGTGACAACTAAATCCATGGTTGAGTCTAAATACTAGATTGCAAATCTTCATGCTTATTAGGTGGTGGAGGTTGACATGACTTAAAACTTGAGGGATCAAGAACCATCATCACATCTTCACTCTGGGAAGCTTCAAACTATTTGCTAGAAAATGATTCAATGAAGCCTATAGTTGAATCACCTACTTCATCACATTGTTACAATTTAGCTTAGAAGAATGTTTTTTCTTATTCTTAGGCAGATAATACTTGGCGTAAAGATTATCTACAAGTTAGTCATCACAATCACACATATCCCACCATATATGAGGTGTGGGTTGTGGTGTTTCTCATTTTAGAAGAGCTTGAACAAAGTTGGTAGAAGGTTTTGTGGCTTGGAAATGAGAGACTAAGTCAGGAAAAAAAAAGTTTCGAAGAACCATCATCTTGCCGAGTGTGAAAAGCTTCTGTAGACTATTTTATTTCATGAGCCTAGAAACAAGCCTCATGGGGCAATAAACCACTTCTCTAAAAATGGTTGCATCAAATGGTCAGTAGAAATTACTCAAGGAAAGAATGATCTGTCACTGCTCCTTGAGAATCAATATCAAGGATAAGCCCATCAAGGCTTATTCCTTTTAGTAAGAGATCTGCGGCATGTTTTGCACTTGATAAGTAGTTTGATAATGAACGGCTACTGCCAGAGCAATCTAAACTTGGGGAATACTTGCATTCTATGTTTGAAGGCATAAAACATGAAGAACATGTGATAGAAAATGTTTCAAAGACATTTTCAAGAACATGAAGGCATAAAACATGAAAATGTGTTAGGATATATTAAAATTTTGATAGAAAATTACAAATGAAGTGCTTGAGTTCAGAGTTGTCTACATGGTACCAATGACTACATCTTGATACTTTAGCATCCTGGAATCTAATAGAAAAATTATGGAGATCTCTTTAGTAGATTTTCTGCCATGAAATGTAATAGACATT
Source organism: Tinospora cordifolia (assembly GCA_030144865.1). Classification (NCBI taxonomy): domain Eukaryota; kingdom Viridiplantae; phylum Streptophyta; class Magnoliopsida; order Ranunculales; family Menispermaceae; genus Tinospora; species Tinospora cordifolia. Next base: position 4,159 of record JAJIYU010014409.1, read on the forward strand.
TTATAGCTCCAAAATAAAGGTGAATGTATCCATCCTTCTTCCATTGTTAGAGTAATGGAAATGGAAGAGATAGTGTAAAGAAATGTTTTGATTGATCAAAGGGAACCTGATGGTCTATGTAATACCCTAAAAACTTAGTATCAAATGAAACGAAATTCAAGGTCTGTTCGGTGAAATTTGGGCGTGAAATGAAACTGAACTCGTTCAGGGCTAAATTTGGCAGGTTCTAAAACTCTCATTTAGTGATCTTTGAGAATCCAAAATCATCTGAAATGAAGCAATGTGACTTGAACCAGCCAATTGAACAACATATTCGAAAATTAGCTCAATTGATCAAGATTAGGGCTCTCATTTTGTCAAAACACCTTCAAGGGTTTAAATTAGGAAAGAAATGGTATTTAGGGTACTTCAAGGATTCAAAATAAACCAAAATTCTATGGGATAACATAAACTAACAAGACACACGACATATCCAAAAACCAGGACAATTGACCAAAATTCGGTAAAGTACCTTCTGTGGGCTCTAAATAAGAAAGGTTTCTAAGGAAAAATGCCTTGGGCCAAACTATACCTTAAAATTTGTGTCTTGATCATGGTTCTAAAACTTTAGGTTATACACCTAAATTCCTAGTGGTTAGGAAGATATTAAATTTTATTAAATTCATGTGAACCTATGAAGGCATGACCACCCAAAGCATGTACAAGTCACATGAGTGGAACACCACGATCGGGTGCACCCAACCCTACTCAACCACCATGGGACATCTTCCTGTATTTGATTCCATAAATCATGATCCAATGTATCACACAAGTGATTCAGTATACCACCCATATAGGATGTCCCACCTAGGATTTCAAAATCCGTGAAGATTGATTCCATGCACTAAGCTAGTAATCATGTGTTCCATGCCTCACCTAAGCAAAACTGGTCAATCCATGCACATGTGTGTGCACACATGTGAATTAACCTAATTAGAAAGGTTTGAAATCTGAGTTGATGCTCATAAAACCCTAGCCGTCCCACACTCACAAGAGAGAATAAAAAATGGAAACTTTCATCTCCCATTTTGGCACCTAAATTGAGTGATTCTCACATATGGGATGCCACCCTTGGGTTTACACCGAATTGGAGAGTTTCCTTAAGCTTAAATATGAATATTAAACTATGTTATGGTGTCCCCTCAAGATTGATAAGATACTCCCCATGCTTAACATCCAAAGAAGAAAGATTTCCATTATAAACTAAGAGTGATGTCGAACAAAGGAAAGAGTCTTGCTCACATGTACTTGCCAACTAGACTAGAAACTTGCTATGCTCACTAGATCATGTCCCAACTGATATTAGCATTATTCTAAGTCTGAAAATATTCTTTGATATTAATTTAAAATTTTAATAGAGAATCAAATCATGGTTCATAAGAGAATTGGCAAGTTTAGTGATCCTTGTACACACTTACCATGTCTCTCTTTTAGTGTTTGAAAACTTGCTCAAACCTTGAGAGCTGCCCAAGAACTGCCCAAGGATGTCCCATATGCTCATTAGCAACTATAAATACACCCCTAAGTTGCATACAATCCCTCACTCTAAGAACAAAAGAGATTCAACAATAGTGCTCTCAAACTTATTCTTCTTCTTCTTTTCGTTTTCTTTTGTGCAAATTGAGAGTCATTTAGTTCTAGCATTTAGTGATTAGTAGAGGTTGTTTTTCTAAGATTTGAAAGTGCCAAAGTGAAGGGAACCTCCGTTGGAATTTGGGAAAGATATCTCATCTAAGGTGGAAGTTGCTTTCTTAAACACTCTTTTCGTATTTGAGCCATTAGCATGTTCTTTCTTATGTGACGTTTTTGTGTTTTTCTACAAATCATGAGGCACGTTTTCACTTCTATTTTTCAGTATTTGGGTGTGTTTCAGTTTGGATGAATATTCAAGATCATGCATTTATAATGCTCATTTCATGTTAGTATCATGTTTAGGAGTTATTCTAAAGTTTGGTGCATGATATTGAATGGTGAGTGAATTGTTTTGCAATTTATTAAATTCTAAAATTTATTTCCAGCTTGTTCTTATATTCTAAAATTTTATTTATATTTCATGAATGTGGGATTTAAGATGAGAAGATGGTGATACAAACCACGTACCATTATAGTAGACACATGGTTGCTATGAGTGTTCTCTTCTTATGATTAGTTCATAAGGTTTGTAATACCTATGTGATTGGTTGGTGGGTTAGAGTCCCTAAGTCCAAAGTCTAATGAAAATGATTAAGAAATGTCATATTTCACACTAAGGAGTCACTTATTTGAGAACATCAAGGGTTGAAAAACTCTTTTGGTCTAAGTTACAACTTTACACAATATTGATGCTTGAAACGCCTAATTTTTGAAAGTATTTGAATTATGGATGTGTTAGTGATTTGAATATGAAAATGGTTGTTTAAGATCCCCTGAGCTTAGTACTTACCCCTCCTTTAACATTTTTTAGGAAATTGAATATGCAAGGACTTGGGGCATCTCTTTTGAATTTATTTGAAAATTTCTATGTAGGGTATGTTTGCCCAGTTTTGTTATGAATTCCTCTATAATTGCTTTAATTAAAAGTTATGTAGTTTTCTCTTTATGAATTAATAAAGATTAAAATTTCCTTTTATTTCTTATTATGTAGCCTTGTCTAGTTTTTATATTAAGGCATAGGATATTGGGAATAGAAAGTCAAGTGTGCGTCATTTGTAAAGTAACACCGAACCCAGCCCACCTTTGTGGTTAAGTCCGCTGTTTCAACAACTATTTCAACAGTGGTTAAGTCCAAACACTCATAGTGAAATCAACGGGGGTTGGGGTGTTGCAATCTGTAACACCTTAGTCCCTGAATCTTTTCACAAATTATATGTTTGTCTCATAGTTAGAGACGTACGTGTAGTCACTCCAACGTTTGTTACGTTTTACTATTCAAGAACCAGAATATTACTATCTCTCACATCAATTATCTAATCTCCTGGTTGCAATAGGCCATATCCTAAAAAAAGTACATAAATAAAATAGCTTAGAAATAGATTAACAATAATCTTATAATCATATAATAACTAAAAAAGACTTCAATTTAATATCAAAATTGAGAATAAATCTCTGGGCCCCATGGTCAAGTTTCAATTAAAACAACTAATATTTAGCCTAGTGACTGACCTCCAACTGATAAACAGAACTAAATATGGTAGGTCACAAGCCCTCCAACTAGAAAATAGAAAATAAATTTTTATTCTTGGACATTCTCAACAGTAAAACATACTAATTCTAATAAAAGGACTCCTTATTACTTGTCAGCGCAAGTGTCTTCAATGGTTACCCGAAAAAGAGTAAGTGGGGTGTACTCAAGAGCCTAGTAGATCATACATAGTACATCTTAAGTATTATTAAAATTAAAATACAAAACATGTGCATACTTGTTAAACATTAAGCGATTCATATGGTTCAATTGTTTATGGTTGTCATTAAGACAGAAAAGTCCTCCTTCGGTATCTCCCTATGGGGTTGGAATATCAGAAGCAATGCTCAAAGGCTAGTTACCTATTTAGGACCCTATCTCGAGAGTGAAGTCTCAACTCAACTATTAGTCCATCTTATTACTACCACTGTAGTATCAACACCCGCCTTGGGTTGGGGATACCCACAATGACATTAGACTACTGTCATAGTATTAGTATCATTGTCATGGTATGTGGTTGGATGCCTTAATCATCTTTATAAAGTAACCATTAGCATAGTCAATAGTGTCAGCATTTTAGGATATGACCAAGTAACATATTTTGATAAATTGTAAGTTATGCATAAGATCATGCAGGTCATGCTTTTCATCATAAAATACATATAGTTTGTCTTTGAACTAGTGCTCAAAAATCATGAATCACACAACATGCTATTAATGTATGACAGATAGGCAATCATCCAAACAACTGATAGTTACATCCCTAGCATACTTTAATCATTCAGAAAAGATAAACAATTAATCATGCTTCATATTTATAACAATCATTTGAAAAAGATCCTTTCTTTAGTAAAGGGGAGTCTTTTTTTTGAGCTAGAAAAGAACTAAGAAGAAAAACAAAGAAGAGAAGAATAAAAACACTCTCTTTTTCTCTTGAGTTAGAAGAGAATTAAGAAGAAAATGAAGACGAGAAGAATGAAATGGGATGGTTTTTTGGGGAAAAGAAGGGTGGTATTTATAGGCACTTACTCTAATGTATCTTGTGATTTTGCTTGGTTCATGTGACTTTGGGTTTTACCCCTGGATGATGAAATTATCATTTTATTTGTGGTTTAGGTGAAATGAATGTTTCACTTCTGGGTGGTGAAATTACCATTTCACTTGTGGATATTTAATGAACTCATTTATTAATTTATATATTCTTATTATATATGTATATATATTTTTCAATTTAAGAATTTTTCAAAGCATTACACCAAAATTAGAAATTTCGACATATTCCTAATGGGGCTGTCTGGACCCAATTTCCTAAAGAGCTCTTTGATTTTACTTTAAAATGTGGGTGGAAGAGTATTATAAAACTGACTGAGGTAATAGAAGATGAAGTTGAGTTAAGGGGACTAGACTTTTAGAATCAAACTTATCAAGAACATATTCCACTTCATAAAAATCTTCAATTTTTAATTATGAACATGTAATACCTCGACCCTAGAATTTGGACACATTTTCCACAGTCGACGCACGTATTTCTCAACTCGAGATGTGTTCATATTCACATGCGGTCAATCCTGCTTTCATCGTCCGAAAATTGGGATATTACTTTTTCTCATATCAATCTCTAGTGAATTTGTACCAGGTCACATCCCATCATATATTAGAGTATTTATCAAACTTATCAAAAGACTAAATCATAACATGAATAAACAACAATACTGGGACGATAAAATGAATGGAACAATCGACTTACCGTCATTAAAAGTCAAATTTTGGCCTCCGTGGCTGAGGTTCACACAAAGTTAATAAATATTTGGCCTTATGGCCGACTCTGACAAATAAATGGTCATCAACAGATAAATGAACATAACCAATCTAAGTGGGACCCATGCCCTACAACTGAAAAATAGAAATAACTTTCTAATCCTACACAACCTCATTGGTGAGGCATACCATTACTAGAAAATAATGCGTCCTCAGTTATTAGTACATGTGCCTTCAAGTGATTACCTAAAAAAGAATTAGTAAGGTGAGCTCAAGAGGCCAGTGGATCATACTCAAAACATCTAAAGTATTATTGAAGTCAAAACATAAATCATGCAAGCACTTATCAGACATTAGGTGTCTCATGCAGTTCAATTGTTTAAGTTAACATTAAGACCAAAAGAAACTTCTTTGATATTCCCCATTAGGTTTAGAATATCGAAAGTGATGCCCAGGGCCAGTTACATATTCAAAATCCTATCTTAGGAGTAAAGTCTCAACTCGACTATCAGTCTAGGGAGTGAAGTCTCAACTCGACTCTTAGTCCCTTCTCACTACTGCCACAGTAGTATCAAGACCCACCTTGGGGTGGGAACACCCACGATGATGCCAAACTACTGCTAAAGTATCCACATCACCGTGTCGATTTGTGGTTATCTCTCTTAATCATCTTTATTTAGTAACCACAAACATGTTTACAATATCAATATCCAGATATAAATAAACAATAAGTCTAAATGAACAGTACATCATGCTTAAGGTCACCCAAGTCATGCTATTCTTTACATAGTATATATGGCATATGTTCCAAACAATATTAACATTCATGGATGCTACATAATGCTATTAACATCGTAAAAGACAATCAATCATCCATTTGTGTCATACACATCCCTAGCATGCTTCTAAACAATCAGTAAAAGTAAACATTCAATCATGTTTCATATTCAAACCAAAATAATACTAAAGAGTTTAGGGTATTCATTTCCACTTGTTTCTTTGTTCAACTCTTTGTAGTCCTTGCTTCAATATTCAAATCCCCTTGAATCCTCAACCCTCAAAGATTATACATCGTTCTTCTTAGATATTGAAGTCTTTTAAGTGTTTTAATATCATATTTAATGATATCTTAATCTACATGGCATATGGTGTGCAAAGTGGTTATGATAGATATGAACTAGTGTGGTTTTTATCCTGTGTGCTACAGTAGGGTAGGAAAACATTGTAGTAGTCAAAGTCTATGCATGAAAAACAAAAAGAGGGGCTTCCATCGTGTTATCGTTGTAGGTTGTTGCGGTAAACCGAGAGGGTTTGTCACATTACTACAATAGGTTACCATGGTAGTTTGTGTTCTGGGTAGGTTTTCATGTTGCTACCATGGTAGGACTTTGCATTACCACTGTAACCAAAGTCTGGTTACTATGAATAGTGCACTACCATGGTAGTCACATGATTTCCAAAAACTGCATTCTGTTTGTGCATATCTCTTCCTCTCATGCATGACATTTCGATACATCAAACTTAAGACCTGGAATCATGTATTTCGATGGAGAAAAGAGTTTTATACCTCGTTCATATTCGTCGCTCCACTTGTTTCTCTAGAATAATGTCTTAGACACCTTAAGATTTTGATATTTGTATATGGATGGGGTGAGTATTACTATAAACAATGCGAAACAGTGATAACAGACATGTATTTCGTGTGAAGTAAACACATTACCTCTGTATTACAATTCAAAAATGCATCACTGCTCAAATCCTTACAGTTTGTGTAGTTCTGCTCCTTTCCTTGGCTTGTGAGACAGTTAGAAGGAATAGGATAGATAAAACTTGACTTACAATGAGTGTAGGTGGAGGAAAAACTCGACAAACGACGATTGGTTTTGGCTCTGTGATGAGGTGTGCAGCTGCACGGTTGAAACGATGAATTCACACAACATATTGCATATGTATTCTACGTACTATCACAGTAATCCAACTTGCTACCATGATACCGAAACCATGTCAGTTTTCTGGGTTTTGTTTGCATTATTGCAATAGTCCATGTGTGTTGTTTCACTACTGCGGTTGTTAGCGGTTGTTGCATTATTTCATTTCTTGAAACATTCTATGTTTCGTTCTGACTTGCCAGTCCTTTTGTTCATCAATTATACAACTTAGGCACCATAATTTCATGGAATTCCCAAGGTTTATTATACTTAAGATATTTTTATCAAATTTTTGTGAATTCTGAGGTATTATCGAAAAAGAGGCTACGATTTCATCTTTGGCTTTGGATTCTATTAGATTCTTCGTAGGAAGAACAAAAAATAAAAACAAAGATCAACAGAAAAAGAGAACAATTGATCAACAAATTTGTTAAAAGAAGAAGGTTAAAGAGAAAACAATAACCAATAATGCCTTCAATGCCTACCCTCAACTAATATGGCACAAACAAATAATAATTTCTCTTATGAACTTCGACTATCAAATAATAGATGGTTAATATTATCATTTTTTTTTGGTAATATAGGGATAGATGATGAAATAGATTGTGAGGCAGTAAACTCAGAGGAAGAAGTGGACAAATGAGAAGGAGAAGCAAGAACTTGATGCTCTCAAAAGAAAAAATAAGTCCTCTATTGTGTACAATGGAAAATATGTCTAGTAATAGTAAATAGAAATCTTGAAACATGCAAAACAGTTCCAAGGTGACTACAACCAGGGGCTAAAGACATGGCTCTGATACCACATAATTATTTAGATGGATAAACATACAAAGCATACAATCATAACACAAAATGAGTATTAAATATAATCAAAACACACAAAACAGTCACATGTTGTGTGTATGCATATATATATATTGATTCACTCTTCAAATCAATAAGATAATCTAATAAATTGGAAGAACTTAAGAAAAAAGAAAAATTTTAAAGACTTTTTTTTTAAGTTTCGAAAACTCTCGACCTCTAAAATTTATAAATAGTCAACACCTTCATTCATTCTTCCTCACACCTAGCATAAGAGATTAAAGTGCTATCTTCTTCTCCCACATATTCTCTCTTTAGGTTTTTTTGTTTCCTTTATGTCTTGGTATTTTGTATTTTGCCTATTCCTTTCTTCACTTGAAAGAAGCTTTGTTTCACTTAAGAGCGTCAAAATAGTTGACGTTGAAGCCCTACCTCATCTATAAAAAACAAGAATGAAGAAACAAAGAAATTAGTGATTTGAGGTGGAGAGGAGAACTTGAGTTGTATCAATATTGCATGAGTATAAATAAGAAATATTGTGTATTTAAATTCCTATTGAATTAGAGAAATGTTATTATGAGTTGCATTTTTGTTATTTGACTATTGAAGATACTATATATGGCATGACAGATATTGTAAACATCTAATTCTTCTTGGATTGTTTGATTGCACTTAAAATTACTATTATAATGATGATGATTTTGTATACACTAAATATAAAATTAACAAGGTTAACAATCCATTTTTTGGAGCAATGTGTTAGTTGAATGCATTATCGATGGTCTAAGATTAAGAATGTTGCTTTATCAACAGGTAAAAATGGCCTTGTGTAATCTAAAATTTTAAACTGGTATCAGAATTGTACAATAAAATTTGAAAGAAATTTTAGGAATGTGTAGTGCACAAGATTTAAAATGCGCCACTTTTGGATATTGATTCTTACTGGCATGATCGACTGTAGATACTTAAAATGTTGATTCCTACGCTTAATATTTACAAGTGTTCGTGCATTTATTATTTTGTTCTCATGTAATTATTGTTATGAGACTAGAAGAATCCACAGGGCTTTTAGACCTCATCCATTTATTTTTGCTTTCCATAGGTATGGTGAATCCCTAAATGTTGCCCTGATTCTGTGACTTTGTACTAAAGATTTCATTTAGTTATTATTGATTAGATGATTTAGAAATGTTAGTTATAATTATCAAACTAAGGACTAGATGCGGCCTTAGTGATGTTTTTGAGAACATGGTATTATTTATTTTAATAAAATCATGATTTGATTATTGAGTCATTAAATATTGTTGAGTTGATTTAAAATTTTAAGCAATGTCCCTACCTCCTATTTATGGATTGAATGACAAATATATATATATATATATATATATATATATAT
>JAJIYU010014410.1:0-13234 GCA_030144865.1 Tinospora cordifolia
AGGGAGTTATCAGGGAGTTATCAGGGAGTCAGGCAATCACTACGCCTTTCCCCTTGTCACCCGCTATAGAACCTGAAATGATGATAGAGTAGTGAGCCTAAAATCAACATGGCTCAATGAGTACGCAGTTCAGCATGTCATCCAGAACCAGTATTCCAAAACGATGCAAGTATGTATGAGCAATAAAGATAGTATGGCATTCAAAAGCACGACATGGCATAAAAACAGTTATAAATAGTGCAACAGTTTCATGAAACATCTCAAATCCACGAAAGTTAAAAACATATCCAGGTTAGGTTAACTCAACAACCCAACCTATAGTCATCGCTCGAGTGGGTCGTAAGTTAGGCGTACTGGCCACTTGAGCGAGTCGTAAGGTAGGCGTGATTCTCGAATACCCTAACCCCGCACTCGGTCCTCAAGTGTCCTCACTCAAGCGGGTCAGAAGCTAGGCGCGTTAACCATACACCTTAACCCCCCACTCGGACCTCGAGTCAGATCTCATCGTATACCCTAACCCCGCGCTCAGACCTCGAGCCTTTGGTCTCACTACCATGTCCATCTAAATATCTCAAAACCAATCAAATGCATTTAAATCTTGTGAAACCATTGAAACCATGAGATATCATGCAAGTTTTATGTAAGGAATAAAAATCACAGAAGACACCTGAGTCAAACTACTCACTGGGATGTTCCGCTCCCGAAGCTCCTCTCGTGACCAGTCGCATCCCGCTAGTACTAGGTCCTACAAAATCGTCGTAACTTCTTATCATTAACATGGGACTTGGCTCACTCTAATTGTACATCATTGGTCAATCAATAACTTGACCTAGTCAAGAATAGTCTACCTATGTTTGTTCAACTTGCCTTAGTTGCTAAGTCAATTTGATTAACCTTGGTCAATCTTGGTCAACCCTAGTCAACCTATCACTTGCTGACCTAGCTAGTCAATAGAGTCCCTACTAGTCAATTCTGGTCTTCATGGCATCAATTGGGCCAAAAAGGGGTCAATATTCCCCATTCCCATAATTTAGGCACAACATTAGCCTATGGCCCTATCTGCGCAACCATTTTCCCGATTTTTTCTGTAGGTAATCTGTACATCATTTTTGCACCAAACCTTTCAGAACTATTCTAGACTTCCTAAAGTTTTCCCAAAATTTTGAATCACCATTTTTGGACATCTTTTACAAGGGTTTCCAGGTATAAATACATAGACTGTACGGATCTCGTATACTCTGTGACAGGCAACGACTGTTTGCCTGAATTGACCTCTCTATACATATCAGAATGTCTTGGAATTTGGTAGGAAACTTTTAAACATACCTAAGGATCTCCTTACCAAATTTTAGCTCAATCTATTAAGGTTTGGTCTGTCAATTTCATCTCAGAAATTTCAGCCAGATTGCAAGAAATTTCTGGGTTCATAGTTTCTACTATCATCCTAGCATTCTTTCCCCCCATTAAATCACAATTCTATGGTTTATTTCTTGTGTTTAATTGCAATATACAGATCACAACACATCCATTAATCAAAAGTACCTCAAATTAGTAACATGCAATGCCAATTTCAAACCTATCACTCTACTAATTTCTCTACTATATTTTAAAGAACACAAGAAATCTATTCTAGCACCATACAATCATAGCATATTTGCATGTATAACAAAACACATTCACAAGAGCTCAAGGTCAGGTCTTTATACCTTTCTGGAGCCTCTATTATGGGGTTTAAAGTGCCTCCGGTTTCAGCCCGAATGGGTGCCTTTAGGTGTTCCAAATATAGCTCTGATTCTGGTTCCAAACAGTTTCTGTCGACACTGTTGCAACAGTAAGTCTAACAGTTAACAACAGTGGCTTACAAAACATATTAAACATTCCAACATCCACTTCCTACCACTTGGACACTTGAATACCCATGATAAGGAGGTAGGATGATGGATTTTACCTCGGGGACGAGCTTAGAATGGTTCAAGAGTGAGTTTTCCTAAGGTTGTTCCAACTGTCTCTATTACATAGCTATAACAGTAAGTAAGTAACCGGCTTTAGTGGTTTGAAAATCATGTGTAAAGCCCTAGTTTTTGTCTTCTAACACTTGGAGGTTCAAATACACATGAAAGTGAAGAGGGTGGACAGTTTTTACCTCCAAAAAAGGCTTGAAACAGCCTAGGATTCAAAGCTCCAAGAAGGTTCCAACACAAGCTTCTCTGGTTTTCTGGGTTTAAACAGTGTGAACAGCACCTTTTCTTGATAATCTCTACTCCAGTTGGCTCCAAGACTAGGTACACCACTTCTGGAACTTTGTAGATGGTGGTACAAGCCTCAAATCAAGCTATAATTTACTAGATTTGGCTGAGAATTGAGGAAGATTCAAGCTAGGGAAATTGGCTACAAAAATCTGAAATTTTTCTGGGTTTGAGCTCAAGGAGGAGTTTTGTTGCATGGGAGAGGCTTGCATGGCAAGGATGAGTGACATGTGGCCATCCAAGTGGCTTTCCACCTCACATGCTAGCTACCTAGTTGGCAATGCCTATTGGTCACAATGGAGGCTATGAATTGATGGCTCAAACCATGGACCTAAACCATGAATTCCCATGGTTTTGTGCTATAATTTGCTAGAAAAGATTCGGATAATTTCGCACTAGAGGACAAAACAAACAAGGGGGCCTGGATTTGGGTTTTCTGGGCGTGTGGGCCGGCTAGGGCATGGGCCAGCCACGCTGGGCCTCAAAGACGTCGGGCCAGCGGCCCGTGCATTCTTGCGTGAACGGGTCGGGCCCCAGGCCCGACCAAGACTCGGCCCGTGCGCGGGGTCCGCCCCTTTTTTTCTTTATATACATACATATGTATATACACTTATATATATACGTATTTTATACTGAAATTTTGTTTTTTTTCCTAAAATTATAAAATTCATTAGTTCATCATTTGTCATTAAAATACTCCCATTGTACATCATTTTATCATTTATTCAATTATTTTCTCCAAAAAATGAATAATTTTTCCAAAATCATATTTTTCTCTAAAAAATTTCATTTATCATCCAAAAAATTCAGTAATTGTTCTAAAAATTCATAAATCAATCCTAAAGATCATTTTTCTCAAGAAAACACATTTTCCTAATATTTCTGTATGTTTTCTCCTTAAAATTGTATTTTCTCATATTATTCTCATTTTCTTTAATAATTAATTCAAAATTGGGAAAAATTTTGGAAAAATTATGTATTTTCTCATTAAAGTTTTAAAAAATACATAAAATACATATATGTCAGATCCGTCAATCCGATGTCAAAAACATGGGTCGTCATATTGTTCATCAGTTTTCAATAGTTAGATAAAACAAATTTAAAGCAGAATTTATAAATCATAAATCACAAGTCATTAATCGTTAGATAATAAATCACGCAGTGAAAATTCGAAACCAAAGTAATTACATATAAAATAGTGAAATTCAATTCAAAGGAAAATTACACATGTGGTTCTGTTCAACCAAATAAATAAAATAAAACCTCTAAAGCTTCCTATTTCAGATGACCTCCCCCATTAGATGTCCAACAAAAAGTGTGAGTTCTCTGACGTAGATTGTTGTGCACTACATCCAAGTGTTCCTGAAAAATGAGATGGGAGTGAGCTCGAAAGCCCAGTGGATCATTCCTACACATCATATGCATTATACAGATCAAAACCCAAAACATTACAAACACTTCCAAATATTAGGCGTTTCAAACATTTATTTAGTTTTGGTTGAAGTCTGAGACAGAAAGCGGGTTGAGATGCCTCTTGGTATTTCCCTTGATCTCGTCTAATTATTGAAAGTCTCGAGTACCATCTAAAATTACTCATGTCACAAATCATGATATCACAACCTAAGATAGTGTACTTATTGCAGCTCGTACCATCTCCCAAATACTTCTAGCTGTCGCAGGCCAGCTAAAGGTTGGGAATACCTATGATCCACCTTGTAGCTAGTCAATCTCAAGCGGTGGTCTTTAGGAGATACCATCTCGATCCGCTTCAGGCTCGTCGATCACACTTATACGTGGATTCTTAATAATCCTTCATCTTATTTTAGTTTTCCAATCAAATTCAATCACATCAATCATCACACAATGCAATAGAAAATTAATCAAATAATGCATGCTAATGAAAATGACAGTTTACATGAATAAATGACGAAATCTAAGTGCGTGTTTTCCTATTTATGCATGCAATAATGAAATAATCATTCATCACACATCATTCATGCATCCAAACAATTTCAATCAATTTTCTAATAAAATTCTAATAACCTAGAATAATTCAAACAAATGCTTTGAATTTTAAATCCATATAATGCATATGAGCAAGAAAATCATGTCCATCCAATTCCACAGATCTTCGGTGCTACCTTGCTTTCTATCAAGTCATTCAATACTTTAAAATTGTACAAATCTGAAATTTAAAAATCGATAAAAACTTTCTAAGTTCTTAATTCATATTCAATCTCATTCAAATATATTTCTAAGCCTAAATAGTTTCTAAGTTTTTTTATAAAGTTTAAATATCAATTTTTACTATTTTTGCCTTATTTTTAAATTCTAAAAATTAAAATAAAACAATTTCTAAGTTTTTCGAATTTCTTAATCTGAAATTAAAGCTTTAATAATTAATTTCTAAACTTCTACGATTTATTTACTTCTAAATAAATTATTTAGTTCTGAACAAATAATTTAAAAACACTAAGACTTAAATTTGGGTTCTAAAAATAAATAATTCATGTTCAATAAATTTTATTTCACTTAAAATAAGATTTTTATATCTAATATTTGAACTAAGTTCCGAATTTCTATTTTATCATATAAAAATTCTTAATTACTCTTTTAAAATAATTGCTTTATCTTTAGGTATTAAATCTAAATTATAGATTTCTTAAATTCTATATTTCAAGATAAAATTATTTTATCTGAAGATTCTTTCTTAAATAATTTGATGAATTTCTAATCTCTAAATTCCCACAATTTAATTAATTTTATTTATATCATAATTAAATTAATTACGAACAAAATAAGACTTCTAGATATCAAAGTTTTACTTTTCCCTATTTAAAATGTTTATTCTTTTTCCTATACTAGATTTAATGTTTTAAAAGGTTTATTTTCGATGTTTTTTCATCTATTATATAAGAATTGTCACTAAATAGTTTAGAATTTTATTAGCGGAATTCTTAAATATAAGTTTTCTAAAAAAATATTAAACCTTCCTTTCAATTTGCTACACATTTAAATTTAAGTTAAATTATTTTTATAATTTATTCTAAACTAATTTTAGTTCAAGGTTACAAAAATTAAATAAATAAATAAATAATTAAAATAAGTATCGTACCTTTCGAATTTGTTTCCCACTTAGAGTTCACAGTCACATTCAAACAACTTCAATAATACTTCAATTTCATTTGTCACTCCAATTTCCTTTCGTTATCAAATTTTCCAACCAAAATCAAGCTTCACCAAGATTTTTGAATCCAAACTTTGAACATCCTTCCTCTTTTAACATGTAACACTCCGGAATTTTATAAGCGCTACGTCGCGAATAAACATGAAATAAAATATTATTCATAGAAAAAAATAAGAATTTAAAATAAAATACCAAAAATAAAATAAAAATAATAGTTTTTACAAAAAAAATAAAAAAAATAAAAAGTATAGATTTTAGAATTAACAATGCTTAAAAAAGTAAATAAATAATAATAAATAAAATAAAAAAGATCATAATTACTAAAACATAAGCATATATTATAGTTAAAAAAATATTTGAAAATATTACGATGATTGCGAACACATCGACAATAAAGTAATAAATAATAATGATAATAAAAGAATAAAAATAATGTTTTATAGCTATATAGGTTGGTGAAATAAATATTGTAAGGTTTATTATGATTGGTGTGATATTAAAATAATGTTGGTGTCAATATTAAAATAATGTGGAGAATTAAAAATTAAAATTTTGAAAGTGATTGATCGAAATGTTGATAGATAGAAATGTTGGTGGATTAAAAGTTTAGATTTATTAGAGAAATGAAAATTAATATTGAGTGATTGAAAAATAAATGAAAATTTGTAAACTTGTTATTAACCTTTAGGAACAATGAGTAGCTAAAAGAAAATAAAAAAAAAAAAACTAGAAAAAAAATGTTGACTATTCATGAATTTCACGAACAAGAGAAAGGAAAATAGAAGAATGAAGAAGAATCTGATTTTTATCTTGTAAATTGGGTGATCTGAAAGAAGAATCCAAAAAATTGAAGATAAAGACTAGGATTTAGAGGAAAAATCTGGAAAATTTTGGAAGAAGAACCTAGAAATCACGATCAAAAGAAGAAATGGTGGATGCTCTGTTTTGGGTGAACAGCTGAACGAGAAGAACAAATAATCTTGGGGTTTTTTCAATTTGTGTATGGTGTGATTTGAGGATTTTGCTTGCTGGCCGAGCTGTGAGCAGAAATAGAAGAACAAAAATGGAAAACCAGCAAAGTGGGTTTCTTGCTGTTGCTGTCCGTGATGTGATTGTGCTTGAAGAACACGATCGAAGCTTCAATGGGTGTTGCTGCTATAGTTGTGGTGTCACTGCGTAAAGAAGAGTGGAACGAACAATGAAGGGAGCTGCAGATTTATGAATGAAGACTGAATTTTTTGGTGTTTGGAAGAATAAAGAACAAAGAGGAAAGTGCAGAAAATTTTCGGATGTGTGTGGGTTGTTGGACCGTGAAGAAGAAGAGATAAAGCAGAATTTTAGTGATTCAAATCTGGTTTTCTGGTTTAAGGGGCGTCAAAATAGAAAAAATCTGAAAATCTAGATTTTGGGGTGTTGTTTGGATGAAACGAAGAACGGAGCAAGAAGAGAAATTTTGATTTCGTTTTGAAATTTTAGCTGGTGTGTTATTTGATTAGAGCAGCTGGTGCGTTTTTGGTTTTGATGAAGAAGATGATGATCTGAACGTAAAAGAGGACAGGAATTCTAGCTGCAAGCTAGTGCATTTGAGTCGAAACGAAGAAGATGAACATATGCAATTGGTCCATGAGCTGCTGGAAACGAAAATGAAGAACCGTGATTGCTAGATTTCGTGGATGGGAATTGGTTGGACTGACAACAAAGAAAATTTTGGAAAAAACTTTCTGGATTAGAAAGAAGCTGAAATTGAAGATTCAACTCAAATTTCTGGATTTTGGGGCATCAAAAATCAGATTTCATTTGGTTCAAAAAATCTGATTTAGTGGGTTCAAATTTATGATTCGTGGAGTGCAGAAACAAAGGAAATTGGTTGGAAAAAAAAAATTTTGATTTATGATCTTGCCAACATCTAACATCTTAGTTCAAAAATTTGGATTTTGTTGAGTCTTATTTTTAGTCCGTGAGCTGCAAATTGGAGAAACCAGAAATCTGAATCTTTTGTTGTTGTGGGTTTGTGCGTTCAACAAGAAGCAGTTGATTTTAGTTCATTTTTCTGGTTTTCAGTTGTGAAAAACAGAGGGGATTGAGTAGAAGGAGGTGACTGAAGTGTTTGATGTGTATGGATTTAATTTTGTAATTTTCTGGTGGGTGATTGAAGAACAAAAGGGATGACAAGCTGAACGTGGGTATGGTGATATGGTGTGAGCTGTTTTTGGAAATGCTAGCTGTGAATTGAAACAGAGGAAAGAAGAAGCATGGTGGTGCAAATTGTGGATGTGTTCGATTTCAATTTCTTGTGGTTGCTGGTCATGGATCAAGAAGAGGGGATTTTTCTGGTTTAAATCTCTAGTTTGAATTGTTGGAGCTTGGATTTGATTCTCTCATTTTCTAGTTCGATTAGAGGAAGAACGATGAAGAAAATGGTGAAAGTTGTGATCTGAGCAACGGGCAACGTGTAACAAGAGATTTCTTCGTTGGCGTTGTTAGTGCGAAGAAGACAACGTGAGGTAAAATTTGAATTTCTATTTTTAGATAACATGAAGAATTATTTCTAAATGATTTAGATGTAAAAAAAAAAATAAAATAAAACTTAGAAATTTAAAGACTTTATTAAATCATTTAGTAGAAACATTAATTTTAATGCTTGCAAATTTTAATAGGTATTTAGAAAATGAATATCAAAGCTTCGAAAATTTGAAGTTTCGAATATTAGAAGATCAAATTTTAATTAGAAATAAGATTCAAATAGAAAATACTAAAAATCTTCTTGTTCAAACATAAATTAATTAAATTAATTACGAAAAGTTGATTTAGTTTATTTATTTAATAATTTAAATTAAATAAATTTAACATTAAAATTTTTATTAATGATTAAACATAAGGACTAATTGATCTAATACAATTAGACTAATTAATCTAATAAATTAGGATTGAAAAAATAGCTTTCTCACACATTAATAGTTTTATTTAATATTAGAAGTTTAAAATTTAATAATTCAATTAGTTGAAAACAGGAAAAAAATAAACCTTTTAGAGTTTAAAATCTTTTACAGGAAAAGAATAAAATTTAGGCCTTGAAACTAAATGTGTAACCTTTAGAAGTCTTATTTTGTTCATAACTAAATTAATTATGATATTAATAAATTAATTAAATTGTGAAAAAATTCAGTTATTAGAAATATAATTTTATGAAAAAGCTTAGAAGTAAGTTATTAAAGTTTTAATTTCAAATTAAGAAAATTTAGAGGACATAAAAATTATTTTAATTAGAATGCATAAAATTCTAGAATTTAGGAATAATCTAAAATTAGTTGAAACTAATATCTAGACATCGTAATTAGTTTAGAAATTATTTAAGCTTAAGAATATTTCGAATAAGATTTAATATGAATAAAGAACTTAGAAATTTTTATTGATTATTGAATTTTAGATTCTTACGAATAGCCCAAAGGAAAGCAAAGGAGCCTTGAAGATTTGCAAAATCATGTGGACGTAATTTCCTTGCTCTTACATATTATATAGATTTAAGATTCAAAACATTTATGTGATAGTTTTAGATTTATTGTAATTTCAATTGGAAATTTATTGAACATGTTTGATGTGCTCGGATGAATGATGCTTGAATGATAGTGTAATTAATGACCAACAAATTCATTTCATGCTAGATTAATTCATGATGTGCATAAATAGAAGACATGCATTAGAAAGTATTATTCATTGATTTGAATACCATATAAATTGCATTGTCATGACTTTGATTATTTAATTGAACTGTTATTAAATTTTATACATAAATTCCATTGATTCCTTATTACGTTGTGTGATGCTTTTGTATGATTGAAATTGTTTGTAAAACTAAAATAAGACGAATGATTATTAAGAATCCACATACCGGTGCGATCGATGAGCCTGAAGCGGATCAAGGTATTATCTCCTATATGCCACTACTTGAGATCGACGAGCTACAAGGCAGATCATATGTATTCTCAACCATGAACTATCTGGGATAGCTAAAAGTCCTTGAGAGACTGTAATCCATGCTAGCAAGTACACTCCCTCAGATTGTGATTCTGACAAGTAACCGGCCTTGGGCGTTACGTGAGATGTGTTTCTGATTCAGATCATAGGGAATTCCGAGAGACATCTCAACCCTCTTCCGGTCTTTGACTTCAACCAAAACTAAATGAACGTTTGAAATGCCTAATGTTTGAAAGTGGTTGTAATGTTTTGGATTTTGATCTGTATAATGCATGTGATGTGTAGGAATGATCCACTGGGCTTTCGAGCTCACTCCCACTTTATTATTTAGGTACACATGGACGTAGAGTACTCTAACCTACGTCAGAAGACCCTCACTTTGGATCGGTAACCTCATGGGGGAGGTTATCAAGGATAGAAGGAATTGGAGGTTGTCGTATTTAGTTTATTTTATTAAACCTATTTTCATGTATTTATTTTGGTTTTAAATTCAGTCGATCAGATTATTGAACAATATTATATGTTTAACATTTTCTATTTTAATAAAAGTTTTAAAGTGATTTCGCTGCATTATTTATTTAACTGTAGAAATTCGGTGAATGTATTGAGAAATTATTTTAATATTTTGTTTTGTACAAAATGTACTCGGGGATATTTTTCTGAAAATTACGACCTGATTGGAAATTGAAATTAAAGAAAAAGATTTTGACAGATGAAAATTTTAAGTAACATTTCAATTTTTAATGGGCGATGATCCAGACATGAGACAACACGTGATAAGAAGTCCAGTTGAAAATTGGGTGTTTCATAACATGGATCTAAAACCAAAATTTTTTTTATCATCACGTTCACTGTTTTGATGACCTAAATCAAGAAAATGAAGTTCTTAAAATCGTTGCTTCCTCTATGTGTGTTGAATGCAAAATCCAAACTAAGAACTAGCTTTCTTTTGTTCTTAGCAGTTGAGAATCCAGATGAACAAGACTTGCAGCCGTTCTCTTCTTTCTATTCTTGTTGAACATCAATCCAAAACACAACCCAGATTTGTGAAACACTATTTCAAAATTTTATCGAAATCACAAACTAGAAATGAGGAACAAAGAACCCATGAAAATGAAGAACATTTGTAGCTGTCTCTTTCTAATTTATGTGAAACAACTTCAAGTTTGTAGATTGCAAATTCCAAATTTTGCCTAAATCACCAACCAGAAATTTGAACACACTAAAATTTAATTTTCGGACCAAATGAAATCTGATTTGGATGTCCCAAAAATCTAGAAATTTGAAGCCCTAATTTCGAATTTTTCCCTTCTTCTTCTTCGAATACCCTAGTTCGTGCTCTATTTTGATGCACTAACCTAGAAATTTTGAATCCAATTTTAGATTTTTCAGCTTGCTTTCTTCAATTTCCAGCTCGTTTCAAACCCATAAAAATGGAATCCCAAGTTTCGATTTTCTTCTTTTTTTTCTTCTTCTTCTTCGGTTCTTCTTCCTCTTCTTTGGCTCTTATTCTTCAACCTCAAATTCAGGTTTTAACGTGATTCATTTCTCTAGAAACTTCAATCATCCACCGCTCAAACCGATACATTGACTTTTCCAGAAATTTCCTCCACCGAAGAGCTAGAGTTTTCTGGTTCATTCTCCAATTTTCCAAATTTCGTTGTGCTTTGTTTTCTTCTTTTTTTTTTCATTAGTAATCCAAATCACCAATTATTCTGATTGATTATAGTTTTTCATTTATATATTTATAGATAGGTAATCTTTATATACATATATATTTTATTTTATTTTATTATTTATTTTTTCTCTTAAATTTTATTCACAACTAATAATCCCGTCAAACATGAAATAATTCGATGTTAAATTTCATTCTCCAATACTAATTTCTTAAACCAAGAAACAATTTGATATTTAATTTCATTTTTTTTCAAACTAATATTGCGTATTAATTTATTTTATCTAATTATATACATATATATTTTATTTTATTTTATCATTATTTTTATTTTTTTATTTTGTTATTTTATTTTAAATTTCTTATTTTTCTACAAAATAACATTTTATTTTATATTAATTCGTGATGTAACGCATTCGTCAAATTTTTGGGGTGTTACAATCTATCCCCCTGAAATAAAATTTCATCCTCAAAATTTGAATCAAGATAACTAATGTTGTCAATCGATCTAAATTTACAACTGGTCCATTACGCTTCCGTTGCATTACTCTGATCCTGTATAGAGAATCCTTAGTTAAATCATATTCATCAAATTCACAGACACAACCAATGTATTTCTCAACCCACACAAGATTCATCCTCTTGCATTAATAAAGGATATCAGTTTGTTACTCCTTGAAAGCATTCCTTGATAATTAATTAAATTTTCTTCAAGCCTTTCATATAATTGGGTAGTTCCCTAATCTCCAATAATTCTTAGTATACCATAATGCTCACCACCTTTTTAGTTTTGAGTATCACGTCTTCAATTGTCATTTGTGATATTTGGAATCACGTGCGTTCTATTTTTAGTGGAAAGCTTGTGAATGTAGTCTTCTTTTTGAGCTAACGCCGAAAAGAAACTACGAGTTCACAAACGTTGGTGTAATTTAATATAAGAATTGTGATATTCTAACTCAGGTATTATATGTGACATCCATGACATTTCCATAAAAGAATTATGGAACCCCTTACCAATAATCGATTGTATGTTCTTACCTGGGATGGATTTGTGTTATTTAGGCATTTTCGTTATCATTTGGTATGTAGTCTGGCAGTTTGTGTGAGGGGTTAAATGTAGCTTTTTGAGTTAGGGTTTTGACACAGATGGCTATAGTAGGCACTTATATAATCATCATACTTTATCATCTGTGTTCTTGCTACAATCTCCCCTCACATGGACTAGATAGCAACTTCTAAAATTCGATCAACAACTCTTGCTGTTGTCTATTATAATTGACTAACCGAGTCAGTGTCACTATGCTAGGAAATCCAGCCTCCTGATAAGCCTGTGGTAGACATGAGATCTATGATTATATCAATACTAGTGGTTGTAATGTCACTATTGGTTGGGTTCTCATCACTTGCCCATAATTCTGAGAGTGACCTCTAATATTACTCTTAGTGAGATCTCCACTATCATTTTTACAATTACCACTGCCTCTACTTATACCCCTGGGACAGGGTCACTATCACTTCTCCCTTGTGGCCTGTCTCTATTCTCATCTCGAGCCATTTTCCTCCCAACACTACTTAAAAAAAATCAACCTTTGGTTTAATAGCCAGTAATTTTAATCATGATGAAACACACTTCCCTTTATTAAATAATGTATAACATGTTCTTATAATTATATCGTGGAAGAATTAAGGAAATTAGAAGTTCATTATACCAAATTTTTTGCTATGCTGATCACGGAATTGACATGGGGGAAAAGTTAAGGCTTATTTATTGGGATGTGTTGACATGGACACGGAATGAATTTAGATTTACATACCTTGATTATACTATAATTGTATAACGTTTCCCAATTCAATTATTGAATGATTTGGTTTCCTTATCGATACCCTCACTACTTATTACTACTATTATGGAATTATACTTGGTTGTGTATTGTCTCACTTATATATTATTTAACTCAATTACACCGTAATATTTACATATATGTTCATATCTTAATTGTCTTGTGCACAAGTCATTTATTGGTTATTTAACTTTACTATTAGATGACTTGCATTATTAATTTGAATTTACTTTTTTTTACCATAAGTTTCATGCATTTTGGACTTATTAATGTATTATTATTATTATTATTATTATTATTATTATTATTA
>JAJIYU010014411.1:0-13225 GCA_030144865.1 Tinospora cordifolia
TACTTTTCAAGGCTTTATTTTTATGTTTGGAAAACAACTTTTTTAATTATTTAAATGTTATAGACAAGTTATCAATTGCTTTACATATGCTTTTTTTTTTAATCAGCTGTAGCGGGCATGTTGGATTGGGTCAAGATTGGAGCAAAATTCTGACCCAATCAAACTGAACCAAACATAACACAACCTAACCTATGGGTTGGCCAATTTGGTTGGATTTAGGTTTCGTGGCGATTTTAATATAAATTCCTTCAAACGATAAGAGAGCAATTGAATAATTGGAAATATTTCATTAATAATATATTTTATGATATAGGTTATGACTTGCGCTAATTAGTTTTTAGTTATAACACAAGTATAAATTTTATCCTCTAATACTAATTATTAAAATTATCAATATCATTAGGTGTATTTGGATTGGAAAGATAATTTATGGTTAAACCCCAACCCAACTAGAACCAAGGGTTGGGTTCATAACTTGTCAACCCATGCTAAACATTGCATCCACCCAACCCAACCCAACCCATTGGTTGTGGTTTGGTTTGGTTGGAATGTGCTTACGCCCCTTATAAGAAGCATTCCACAAAAAAAGTATGTCATAGCAGCAACGAGATTTTGCCCCAGTTGAAGTTATGAATTCTTTGATTCAGTGCAATTTTTTAAATTTGGTTATGAAGACAATTGGAAACATTACTGCACTTGATTGTTTTTTGTTTTTGGAGGTCAATGGGTATTGGTAACTTATTTTCTTATTCATCCCTTTGGGGCATGATTATGTACACTTTTGGACACTTTGGTTCAACTTCATTGTGGGTGGGTAAGTCTATTATTTGAACCCCCCTAACCTCTAGGGTGGGAGTGCTTGTAACCAAGCAGTGAACAACCCACCGCTGGTTACATACTTGAAAGTCTTCAAAAGAAAGTTATTTTCATAATATGTTGTAGCACGTATGAATCCCCTTTTAGTGTTGGACTTGTTATTAGATGGATGGCCTTCATTATAATGATATTGTTACTGGTCATGCTTGAAACTAGAGTAGGAATTTGCCCCAAATTTGGATGTTTGAAATAGTTCTAGTTTTGTTATGAATTGCACAGTGCTGCACATCATTGTTTTTGAGAACTCTTTATTGATATCACTTTTTTATTTCTTTGAAAATATGCAGAGATTGTGAAAGTTTGTGCTGGAAGCGAAACAAATCTAGGATATATTTAGTTCTCTATGGCATCTCCTGTACCCCCTGGGGTACCTAGACCAGGCTACTATCCCCCTAATTACAACCCAAATATTCAAAAAGCTCCTGATGCTCTGGCTGATGGGTTGCAAAACTTACAAATAAATCGTCCTCCAGGTCCACCACCGGGAGTACCAGGTTCATCTATTACCCGACCTCCGCCATTTGGCCCCTCAACGACTATGTCATCTCCATCATCAGTCCCTTTTTCTGGTCCCTCTCCAATTCCCCCTTCAATTCCACCTGCAGCTTTCCCCTCATCCTCATTTCCTAGTGCTTCGCCAATCTCTCGCCCTGGTCCACCACCTTCTGCTCTTCAAAGGGCAACTCCTCCAGCATCTGGCCTGCCACAGGCTACATTATCACAAAATTTTTCATCTGGAAGGCCAATGGGCCCACCATTTTCCCAGCCTCCTACTTTTGGTGCTAGAGTACCTCTACCTGCATATGCTTCTGCACCTATGGCGTCAAGTCCAATGCCCCCATCAAGTGCACAAGGTCCATCTACTAATGGGCCACCAATGATTGCTCGTGGGGCTTCGCCTGGTATTGGTTTTTCATCCACCACTAATGTACAATATCCAATGCATGGAGCTCCGCCGGCAGCGGCACCCAATTCACGCTACCCACCATTTGGACCTCCTACTGTAGCAACAGCTGCTGGTCATTTGGGTCAAACCGTTCGCCCTTTTCCTGGAAGTCCACCTTCTAGTGCACCAACAAGTCATACCTCACAACCTCCACCACCATTTTTGACTGCAAATCAAGTATTGCCACCTACATCAAATTCACCATTTGGTTCTCAGGTGGGTCAAATGCAACCAATACAGGTGAGTTTTTATTTATTGCTCTTAAATGATTTATTTATTTACTTTTTATATTTATTGGTCAAGTTGGTTTACAGTTATACGTGCGCCAAGTACCATGCTGGAATTACCAAACTACTTGGGTTGTGTTATTTTTCTTTTGATCATTTATGAAAAGAAAACAATTACATTGTGGTGTTTTCGATTGTAGTTTATGTATGCGTGTATTCTTATTCTTCACCTATATTGAATATTGTCTAGTTTTTGTGGTTTTGACATATATACACATACACACATTTCTATATCTATATCTATCTATCTATCTTTCTATCTATCTATCTATATGACTCTTTTGACTCTTAATTCCTTTTGAAATTGTTTGTAGGGACCTCTACCAGTTCCAGGTACTGCTGCACCGCCAAGGATGTTCGGGATGCCACCGCCACTGCCAACTCAGTCTATGTCTGTGGGGCCTCCTGGAATGGGTCCTTTGCCCATATCTGGAGCTCCAACCACTGGACCATCTAAAATTGATCCCAATCAAATACCGCGACCGATGCCGAGTTCTTCTATTATCATCCATGAAACTCGACAGGGTGGCCAACCCAATTTGCCTCCAGTATGCTACTGTTTCAATTGAGTGGAATAAGCTTAAAATATTTTAGTTTAAGATTTGGACTGGGCCTCTTCTAATGCCTGGCTTTTCATTTTGATATATATTTCTTTATTGGTTATGTTTTGCCACATGGAATCACTGATTTTATCATGGTATTTAGCAAGATGTAAAGATTTGTTTTCCTTGCAGTTTAGTGCCCATAATTCAATGGTATTTGGTTTTTTATTTTCGTTTTCTTTTTTCATTTTTTTGTTTTGAAGCCTGCCACAAGTGATTACATTGTGAAGGATGTTGGGAATTGTAGTCCACGTTACATGAGGTGCACGATCAATCAGGTTATGATGTCTAATCCTTTTGTAAAAATAAATTGTTTATCTAGATTTATTGGCTCATGGCATCCCATTATCAACTCTTGGTGTCATCCCCATCATGTTTCTTTTGAGGTCCTTTATTATTATTGTTGTTGTTGTTTTTTTTTTTAATCGAATTATCTTAATGTTTATACACTTCAAGTGAATTCTATTAGTAAAAATAAAACTTATCTAGGTATTTCAATCATTATATATCTTTATGTCTTATTGTATTTTTTACATCATATGAAATTAAAATAAAGCCTCATCGAAAGTTTTATACATAGCCTGAGTTAGCAAGTTGGTATGAACATAAAACTCAATAGATCACCTTATCAGTTGACATGTGTTACCCCATGGTGAAAGGTATATCGTATGCTTCTTTTCTTTTCTCTTTTTATTCTTGTTTTGGTCATATGCCTCTTTTCTTTTATCTCAGTTTTTTTCTCACTCTGTGTTGGAACTTATCCAAATTTCTAATCTATATTTATGAAAAGCAATAGCAACATTTATCCAAAATTTATATTTTTTCAAAAGCAAATATTTTATGTTTCAGATGATACTTCTTATATATATATATATATATTACTGTAAATAAATTGAATTAGTTATCATTATGAAAAAGTTAAAAAATAATTCTTTGTCTAAATCTTCTTAAGTTTATTTTTAAAGTTATATTTATGTAACATATCTACGTATCATGCATGTTACAAACTTGTATATTTAGTACTGCACTAGATTTTGTTTTTTAAAGTTATTATTTAAATGCTCACATTGTATCTTTGGGTTGCTGGTTTAGCATTACAAATCCTCTCAGTAATTTCTTTCTGTTTGTCTTTCAGATTCCATGCACTGGTGACCTTTTGTCAACATCTAGCATGCAGCTGGCTTTGATGGTGCAACCATTGGCCCTTCCTCATCCATCTGAGGAACCTATTCAAGTAATAAATGGGTTGCTTTGTAAGATTTTCATTAATTAGTTTTTGTTTATCCTGCCTTCTGGAAGAATCTTTGCTGCAGTAATTTGCCATGCATGAAGTAATTAAGTTTAAGATGCAACTGAAAGTAATAATACCTCGTGAAACAATGGGAATTCATGATAAATGAACATCAAGTCTAATATCAATTATCTTTTTTTTTTTTTTTAATTTTATTTTTACCCGTAGGAAAGCACTTTATATTGCATAAAAATGATTATGAACAGGAGAACAAGATATCATCTGCAAAAAAAAAAAAAAAAAAAAAAAAATCTGTAAAACAAAAAAGTCCTATCTTTAATCAGGTCGGACTAGGGGGCACTACAAAAATGTTCATTTAGCTTCATTCACTGGACTCCTTGAACTTTAGGCTATAATCTATGAAGTTATCTTTTCAACAAGGAATGAAAATTCGCTAAATTTCAGTGAAGTTCGACTGATTATTTTGGAGTTTTTTGGCTACTGAACCAGAATCTAATTTTTAACTGAAAATTTATAGAAATTTGACAAAACTTCAAAGATTTCAGTGAAGTTCGTGGAATATACGAGTAAATAAAATAAATTCTTAACATGTGCAATGAATATTAAATATTGTTAATGTTAAAATATATATCTGAAACTATTATATTTATACTTTTATATGTAAAATGTATCTATTTATATTTGTTTTCATCATTTTTAATAAAAATTATGCATATTTTAGCATTTTGCATAATTTGTGTTGAATTTGTCTAAGTCAGCAAATTGTTACAAACATTCTCTTGAATTTCTCAAACTCTTCGAATTAATTCTAATTTTTTAAGATCATAGTTTGAGATGAAATTGAGTTTTCATTCCATGCTCTTTAACTTGTAGAAGTTGATTTGCAATCGATTCTGTTGCCACTGTTTCCATTCTTGGCCTTTGCTACTGGAAATACTGGTTGAATATATCTTTTTGAAAAGGAAATGCTGTTTACATAATTGCTTTTATAGGTTGTTGATTTTGGAGAAAGTGGACCTGTTCGGTGCTCTCGTTGTAAAGGGTACATAAATCCTTTCATGAAGTTCATTGACCAAGGAAGGCGTTTTATTTGTAATTTATGTGGTAAGTTTTTATCATCTCTGAATTCGAATTTGAAGTCTTTCATTCCTCATCTTTCCTGTAAACCTGCAGTATGAGAATGCCAATCTAAAACTCTAGAGGAACATATTTTATTGAAAAAGGCAGGGGGAGGAGAACATGTTGTTTATATTGGGTATTAATATCTCTCAATTCACCATCCTTTTTAATCTTAATTTTAGAACACAATTGCAAGATTTTTACACCTCTATTGAGATGGGGTTTGGTGTCATCTAGTACCATTCTGCCTCAGGAGAAGAATAGGTCTAAGGTCAAATAAGTATGTAATTGGTCTTCTTAATCTTCCTTAACTTGTGTCAGTTGTCTTTGACTAACAACTGTCAACGTTTATTGAAAACCCTTCTATCATCAATGCTACTGTTTCCTCACTGTTCTAGTGTTTGATTGAAATAGAGATGAGAGCTCATATTAAAGACTTTAGAAATGAAAGAGAAGAAACATCAACCAAAATAACGGTTATTTTTTGCTAAAATAAGAAGCTTCGTCGCACCTGCGAATTAATTAATCAATTCTTAAGATATTGTGAAGTAGCTCTTGCTATTCTCAGTAAAGGAGTGAAAATATTTAAATGGTGATTGCCCTGTGAAAAGTATCTTATCTTTGGCTCTTTTTTTTATCACAGTCAGGTGTTCATTCTGCTATTTACTTATGAGTTTTCTGTGTCATTTTTGTTTTATTGCCTATTACAATAATTCATTCTTCATGCAAATCTTATTAACATGGGCCACGATTGCTTCTCTGTGTATCAACCTTCTGTCTTTTGTTGTTCTTTACCCATTTTTTTCTCCGTTTATTTTTTAATTTTTTTTTTTTGCATTTTCACTTGTTGATTTTAATGTATTTCTTTTGCAGGATTCACAGATGAGACCCCTCGAGACTATCACTGCAATTTAGGACCAGATGGTAGGCGCAGAGATGCTGATGAAAGGCCTGAATTATGTAGAGGAACCGTTGAATTTGTTGCTACGAAGGAATACATGGTGAGATTTCATTGAATATTTATTTTCGGAATACATGGTGAGATTATTGTGACATTTCTTGATTAGTTGTTAGAACTTATTTCATATAATTGACTTCTTGTCTCTTAACTCATCTGCTTGTGTGTTATAGCTGTTTGTCTGGAGAGATGACCTCTTCTTTACCAAAGATGATTAATCTCTTCTTCTTCTTTTAAAAAATCAAGACACAAATTCACATAATTTATTTTTAGCTGCCTTTGCCATTGTATTTCCAACTTCTGGTTTTAGGACTGCTAACTGTATAAATAATAAAGGGGAGATGATATGAATGTCATGGGTGCTTGACCTCCTGAGCCTTTGCAAATTTATTGGACATGTTTATGGCACTATTTATTGATCTTTGAGGATATTCAATTTTGTGGATTCTTCCTTGAGATTTTTTTAGACAGCTTCTGTGATTGTATTTGTCCTAAATTTCGTTCACCTCCATAAAGAGACGAATGGAAGCCTTATTAAATGAATAGTTGTTACCTGATGCAATCAGAATCATCATAGTCTTGGGAATACTTTCATTTAATAAAACAACTGGTTTTTGTAGTTGTTTGTTTTCCCAATGAGATAGTTGGACACCATTATACATTTATTCTTTTCAATTGATGTAACTTCCAGTCTGGCTTCTCTTAGCTTTGTACTTCAGTTCCCGCCTCCTTTTTAATTGGACTTTATGCCTATCAACTTGTTGCATGTTGGTGCAGTTTAATAGATCAGTAGTGCTTTTTACGGGTCTATTGGCGCAATTTACTTCTTCTGTATCTCTTGCCAAAAATCAATAGCTTACAATGACCCTATTAGAAGATGTGGATGAACGGATCTGATCTCACTGTTTTCCTGTCATAAATATTACCTTGTTAGTATCACACACAATAATTAGTAATTTGGAGCAGCTTCAATCTCTAGCCCCATGGTGGGTTTACTGTAGTACTGGCCACAGTTTAAGTGCTTATACTGGAAGAATATTATTTACTTGCTTGTATGAAAGTTGACTAACTGAAAAATGTTCTCTATCCATGTTCATCATATTCCCTTCTTCAGGTTATTTAGTGCTTATTTGTTATAAGAAATTGGATTTACGACATTCTCCAACTATTTTCAGGTACGCGATCCAATGCCTGCCGTGTTCTTCTTTCTTATTGATGTTTCAATGAATGCAATACAAACTGGTGCAACTGCTGCAGCATGCAGTGCTATTAACCAAGCGATAGCTGATCTTCCTGTAAGTTTTCTTTGGCAGAATCTCATCTTTGGTTGTGTGTTTCTGTGTGTGTATTGCTTTTGTCCAAATGCACAATGGTAAAATCTGGGGGCAACAGAAGTTTGAACATATGGATTTTGAGGGTTGTGCCTTGGCTTGACATAAATGACAAAAGTTTGGACAATATTCAATAGACCTTCTCAATTTTTGTGATAATGGGAATAAGCATCTGTCAATTAATTTCTCTTATTTTATGCTAAGATAGGTGCTTGTTACCAGAAAGCTCGGATTATCACCTCTCTAGAATTCCTGTTCAGTGGCAGAGCGCTGCTTTTTTAGGCTAAATAACCTCTCTGCTTTATTTAATAATTATTTTAGCAATACTATGAAATTTAAAAAAAAAACTGTTCACAAAGTTTATTATGTTATTGCTAAAATATGATTGGTTACGTATAGCAAATCAAGCCACTAGTTTATCCAAGATGAATTCTTTCTTTGGCTTTTATTGAAGTTTGTGACGTTGTAGTGATAGTCTTTGAAAGGTGATTGTAATTTTTACTTTAGATGTGAAAGCTAACTTAGCAAATAATCAATTGAGTGATGGCATTACTAATTGATATAATTGCCAATTAATTCATCATCTCAAATACCATACTTAACATTGTGATCTGAATACAATGAAAAAAAGAACTAATTTTACCAGAATTATTTGTATAATTGCGAACTTTAACAGCATTTTTACAAATTTATTTTAAATAATGATAGAATCATGAAACTTACAGGTTAATGTTATGTGTTGGACCTGTCAACACAACTCAAGATTCTTTTCTTTTGTTATAAGCTATATTGTTTAATAGATGATTCCCTTGAAATTAAATGGAAGGGCAGCTTATGATTTTATTGCTTTCTTAAAATGTTGTATTGGTAATAAAACTACCACTCTTTGCTTAAAGTTGGAAATTTGATTTCTATATGCATTTAATGTCGGTATGTTTTGTATAGAGACAAAGTATGAGACATGAGTGACAAAGACAGCAATTGGAAAGTCTTCTCTTTGCATTGTATGTGTAACTTTTTAGAAGACATGTGGCTTGACTGTGGAACACGTGGGGACCTACCAATTGTGGAGCTGCCCATGTGGTTTATATTGAAAAAAAAGAAAAAAAAAAAACTTAGATGCCATCTAAAGAAGGATTGCGCCATTTTGGACATAGGTAAATGGGATATGAATGATAGAATATATAAGTTGATAACAATAGTAATGGTCCTCTTTCATTGGGATAATTCATTGGTAGATTAGTTGAGAGGGTGGGGTAATATTCTATATGCAAGTAGGGCTATGTAACTGTGTTGTGTTCTTGACGGGGCCTTCCCTGGTTGTATTTTTTCTCCTATATGAATAAAATATTCTGTTTATTAAAAAAAAAAAGTAAAAACAACAACAAGAGAAACTAATAAACTCTTAATTGTATATATTTACATAGAGATCAATGCTAACTAAGCATCTTTTGGATGATATTTTGGTTAATGTTTATAGTTTTTTAGCTGAGGATATTGTGTGCATTGATGAAATTTATGCAGAACTCTATTTCTCTAATAAATTAAAGATTAATGTCTAGGTTTTATCTTTTTTATAATAATATAGACGACCAACAAAACATATTTAAGATGATATTTAATTGATTCTTATATATATATTTTGGCCAATAATGATTGATTAATTATATTTATATTTATTTGGCTAATGATTTTTTTGAATTAATTAAATTTAATCAAAAGTTAATGTAAATTTAGAAGTTTGAAGATAAGCTTTAGAATCAAGAGGAATTGAAATTAGCAAAAATAAGCTTAAATAATGAATATAATTTTACTAGACTCAAAATGTAAGTCACAATAGAGAAAACTAAAGCCTAGAGACTCGTTAGGGTATTGATGGTATAGTTGGGAGAAGGGACTATGTCCAAGGAGGTTATGTGTTCAACTCCTACTCCTTCCCTCAATGCTCAAGTTTTTCCAAATTCCTTGTAGTGGTTGGGCTTGTCCTACGCGTTGTCTTCAGGTGCTGGCCTTGTGGGTGTGTGGGGACCCTTGTGACTAGTTGAATCACAAGACAAGGATACCACACTCTTAAAAAAAAGAAGTTGAGATATAAAATACTAAGAAAACTAGGAATTTGAATTGATCGTACACTTGAAATAGGACCCGATTTGAATCATGCAATCTAGAAAGGTTGTATTAAGTGGAGGAATGTTGATGCAACACTGAAAAAAAAGTACAAAAGAAATTAGAAGAGAACTAGAAGTAGAGAAGAATAGGGAGAGATCAATAATTAGGGGTCACAAGAAAGTAAGAGTGTGAATAATACTTTATACTATCACATACATGACTTGTACGATCTAGTAGTTTTAAAAAACGAACAACAAATGTTTGTTCGTACCCTCATGTTTTAGAATATGAGGTAGTCGATGTTGTTTGCATCTGCATGTTTTTTTGAAATGTGTTGGGCAAAATATATTTTTTTGATAAACAAATAGAAATTTCTTGCCCAGTGATCATAAACAGGAGGAAAAATATAAGAAGAAAATATTCAATAAGAAAATGAGTAAAAAAGATTTAATTGAGGTAGGACATAGATAAATTAAAATAGGATATGTGAAATATGCCTTTCGTATTAAGTGGGAACTGGGTACCTTTTTTTGAATCTATGTCTGAAAAGAACGCAAACGTTTTAAATGCTCTGCTCGATTTTAAAAGAATCTTGTTTGGTTCCATTTTAATTTGAGCTGAACAAAAGTGGATATATGGGTCTAGGCCCATTTTGCAAACTTGTCATTGATCAAATACTTCATTCCATTCAATCAAAACTATTGTTTGAACATAAACCTATTATTTATAGAAATCTAGAATAACAAAATATTGTTTCTATTAAAAAAAAAAATAGAAATCTAGAATAACTAATTTGTATTCAACTACAATTTAGAAACCAAAATCCTGCTAAAATAAAAAATTGGAATTCTACGAAAATAAGCAACTAAAATTCTAATAAAATAAAATAATTGAAATCCTTTTAAATTGAGCAACTAATTTCCTAATGCTGCCGCCGCCATGGCTGCCGCTGCTATTATTATTATTATTCCCTATTACATTCTTCATTATTTCCCTTGGCTTGATGAATAAAAAATGATTTTGGAGATTCAAAGGATGCTTTTAAAGATGATGTATTTTGTGTCTTTGCTTGCTTGCATATGCCTGAAAACAATTTCATGTTGACTACTTTAACAGAAAATATCTATTAAATCTTGTCTTATGCTCTTCCAGCATTGTGAAGATAGCTATTCTTGGTTTGCAATAGTAGTGTTTGTGGAAAGTGTACCAGAAGAAAAAGGAGGGAGAAAAAGAGACTAGGTGAAGAAAAAGGAGGGAGAAAAAGAGACTAGGTGAAGAAAAAGGGGAAGGAGAAAACAAAATGAAAAGGAAGAGGATGAAGGCGGAAGATGGATGAAGTAGAAAGAGATGAACAAAAGAGGCACAAAACAAGGAGATCGAGAAGGCCTTGATACTGAAATGATGTAGCACATGTTAGAGAAAAGAAGAAGAAAAAGAAGAAAATATGGTGATGCAAAAATCAATAATCAAATATTTTATCATGTCAATAAAAAACTAAGGGTGTTTAAAGGTTAGGTCAGGCCTGAGTTTGACAAGATACTAACCAAATCCCACTGGGTATGAGCTGATAAATATTTAACCCGACCCAACCTGACTCGACCCGACCTGACCCAACCCAACCAATAACTTTGAGTTGATTTCCTTCAAGTTAGGTACTCTAGTACTATGTTCATTATAACATTTCATAATCTTGTTAATACGTTTATGAATTTTGAATGGCACTTTATAAAATAATTTCTAAATCAAATGCAAGTATTATAATAGTTATTAAAATAACTCCATTCATGTTACTCTCATCATAAAATTCTGACGAAGTTAGTGTCTACACAAAGGTTTGAGTTAGTTCGGGTTGCAAGCCAAATCTTGACCGTACCTGAAAAAGTTTGGGTTATGAATTTCTAAACCTAATCCAACCCAATTTAGCAAATCTACCCAATCTAACCTCAACCTAAATATAAATTATCCATTATTATTGCAAAGTTCTTTATTTATAGAAATCTAAAGCAGCTAATCTGTCTTCTGGTATAATTTCTAAGCTAAACTGGTACTACTACAACTAAAATAATTCCTATTACATTCTTCATTAAATGCTTTCATAATATTACTGTGTATCCATTTCAAAGAAGAATGATAAGATGTTCTTGTCAAGTATATATGTAAACAGGAGGACATCTTATTCTCCCTGCATATTAGCTTCTTTCATTTTAAAATTAGTTTATTCACTATTTGTTTCTTGTCAAAATAACATCAGATATTTTTGTCAATTCTTATTTCATTGAACAAAATGTAGAGTGGAGAAATGTTAATAAGCTAAGTGGAGTGAAAATGCAAATGTTTGAACATTGAAGGATGGTATTGGAAATAAACATATTTTTAGTAAATGGTGGTTGTCCAACCTAATTTAAAAAAAAAAAAAGAAACATGAATATCATTAATAGAATTTTTAGGGACAACACAACAGGCAAACTGCCCACCAAGGACACCACAAAACAAAGAGAAACACGCCTCCACCCCACTTAGCTGAAATACTGTTAGTCTGGTTAACAAAACTACATGAGTTGGTCTGGATGTGTGCATGAAATACTGTTAGATGCATTAATTTGAAGCATGACTTGTCAATTAATACTATAAAAAAAGGGAAAGTATCCCTAAATTAACACGTGATAAAACAACTAAAAAGATATATCACTTGTGATGTAACCGAATATTAAATCCATGTACTTTCTAGTTCTGCATGTTTCATTGTTCTTGTTGCTGTTCTTTGTTCTCTGTAATTTGTTGTTCTTTTTTATTTGTCATCTTCTCAATGATCTTAGATGTGTTCAAGCCATATTAGCGTCACATCTCACATGTCTGAACTTATACAGTTTTGCACATTGTTTATTTATACACACAGGTATGGGTTTTGGTACTAGAAGTATGAGTGTGAACGATGTGTTGCTATTACTTTTTGTATGTACTTAATGTACATGCATACGTGTGTGATGTGTATGCTATGTACAGACGTCTGACTGAGTCATAGTTGATTTATTATATTAGCATCATGTACATAAGTCATAATAAGTTTGTGCAATATTTCATACAATTAAGAGTCATACTATTGATTGGAAAGCTTTTGATGAACTAAATGATTTGTTATTGCAGGAGGGTCCACGAACAATGGTCGGCATTGCAACATTTGACTCGACTATTCATTTTTACAATCTTAAAAGAGCTTTACAACAGGTGAAAAAAATTGTGTGCGTGCTTTTTTTTTTTTGTTTTTTTTGTGAGGAGAAGCAAAAACTGTATTGTATTGACTAAAGTAAAAACAAATTTCAAATATGTGTTTGTGATGTAATGCACTGTGAATGACAAGGACATTTGTGAACCTCATTATTTCAATCAACTTTCTATATCAATTGGAATAGGAAAAGCCACTTGATTGCATAGAAAAAGCAGTCTGAGAAGCTAGAGCAACAACACCCCCTTGCAAACCTTATTGATGTCCTTTCTTTGATTTTAGAAGACTCTTCTATTCCTTTCCAGCAGACTTTCAAAAAGGTAGCCAAGGTGATAATTTAACCAAGCTCGATTTCCTTATTAGTGTGGGCAGAAAATCTGACACACAGAAAAGATCCTTATCTGAAGTAGGATTGACGAATTCACACACCACACAGCCCACGGAGAAAGAGAGGGAGAGAGGGCAGGAGGGGAGGCTTACAAACTGATGTTATCGTTCAACTTTCTGAGGTAGGGAGGGAGG
>JAJIYU010014412.1:0-13273 GCA_030144865.1 Tinospora cordifolia
GGGAGGGGGGGGGGGGGGGGGGGGGGGGGGGGGGGGGGGGGGGGGGGGGGGGGGGGCGGGGGGTGTGCTGGATTAGCCTGCACACGAAATTGTGTGTGACCTAAAAAATTATTTTAAAACAAAACAAAAAAAATGAGAAAGAAAATTGAAAAACAATTGCAAAAACTCCCTCTACCCCCCAAAACCCTAAAATACATGGTTTTCTTTTGGAGCCACCAATACCTAATAAAAATAAAATTTTTTCTATGTAAAAAACACCCAAAAATCATGAATCTACTCCCAAAAGACCCTATATAAACCCCTCTCCCCCTTCATTCTTTTTCATCCCAACAAGAACTGAATAGAGTTATTTCTTGCTCTCTCTCTGCCTCTCTCTTGGCACCTAATGTTTTCTTTTCTTTCTTGAGTTGTTCTAAACAGCCATCGGAGTAGTAACAAAGGAATACTGCATAAATCTAGAGCAAGTGAGGGGGGAAGATATGCAAGATCTAAAGAAAGGTCAAAAGGGAGCAATCTCGAGGTAAAATGATTTTCATCTTTTAATTTATTATTTTGATTCAAATAAGACTTGCTTATGTGTTTAGATATTTTTAATATTACATGCTATATAGAATATGCATGTTTAGGTTTATTTTATACATAACCTTTGATGAAATGTTTACATATTGTCAATTATTTAAATGTTATGTTGTTACATTTAATATAAGATTAAATAAAAATCTTAACCACGTACCAGCACAGGGTCAAAATTACATTGTGAGCATTCCAAGAAGGATTTTTGAGGTAATAATGGGTTCAAAATTGATCCTAACTCACTCCAATGGGTCTGAGTTCATTATAGTAACTCTTTCCCTAAGGTTGGAATGTTAGAGGGGTATGCTTTTGGTCTTTAATGACAATAGAAATAATAAATTGGTTGAATCATTTAATTCATTGTAAGTGCTTGTTATGCATGTTTTATTTTATCAAAATAATGAATTAAATATTTAGGATGATTCACTGGGCTTTATAGCCCACCCCTTATTTTTAATATTTCAGGAATTTAATTATTAAGGCTGCATGAGAGTTATTTAATATGTCAAAAATTTTATTTAATCTCATTGTAGGGCATGTGGGCCCAAATTTATTTATTTATTTCCTTGTAACGAAGATTGAATTATTACTCTTAGATTTTTCCATTAAATAATAAAGGATTCATTATTTGTACATAGATTAATGTGCATAAGATATCTCATGAATGCGAGAATCAAAATGGAACAAGAATAACGTAACACAGGCCCGCCTCTCGAGCGGCCAAAAAAATTGAAGAAGAAAAATATACCACCGGATGACGTGGCCCGGGCATGGGAGGTAGGGTGTTACATACCTCCAAGGAACAACTAATAGAAGTTTATTTTATTCTAATAATTTAGACTTGAACCAATCGATTATGTTGATGTTGATTATTTGTCTAATCCGAATAAGTCACATTTTTAAAGGGTTATTTATTCACTTATGGTGGAAGTACCATTTCATGGAGGTCTACAAGATAATAATTAACTACAACCTCCTCAAACCATGTTGCATTAATAGCAATTCATAATGCAAGCATCAAATGTCTCTAGTTGATACTAATGACCAATTATATCTGAGAATATTGTGAATTACCTTTGAATGAAGAAATTCTCACAATTTAACGTGAAGGTAGTGTTGTCTACATTGCCTAATTAAAGGAAGGATAAGAGAACAAAATATATCTCACCAAAGTTCTTTTTCACACATGAACTCCAAAAGAAAGAACAAATTGATATCCAACAAATAAAAATCATGTGATAATCCTACAAATTAATTCACTAAGAAGAATGTCAAAAAAAGGAAAAATAAGGATGTTGCGGGTGCAACATCACAAAAGAAAGAACAAAAGGAAAATAGTTGCTTCTTTTGTGGAACTACAAGGCATGTAAAGAAGAACTACACCAAATATCACAACTGACGTGGAAAGAAAGGTATGCTTCTTAATTTTGTTTCTTCTGAGGTTAATTTGACTTTAGTATCTTGAAACACATAGTGGTTGGATTCTAGTGCAACAACTCACATCAGTGTGTCTATGTAGGGTTGTTTGAATTGTTAAAAACCAATGATGGTAAACAATACATTTATGTTGGTGATGACAAATTGGTGGAAGTAGGGGCAATTGGAGCTTTTAGATTATTGTTATGAATTGGTTTTTATTTAGATTTGAAAGAAACTTTCATTGTACCATGCTTCAGACGTAATTTAATTATGATTTCTGTGGACAAATTTGGATTTCATTGTTCATTTGGAAATAAAATATTTAGTCTTTTCCAAGATTTAAATTTGATTGGTATTGGTTCTTTATCAGGTTATGATAATTTATATTTGCTTGACATAATTGCCTCTTTTAATGAATCCTTGCATGTAGGTACATGAAGTTTAAAATGAAAATTGACCGATGAGAATTCTTCTTTACTATGGCACAAGAGATTAAGACACATCTCCAAAAGGAGAATTGAGAAACTTGTGTTTGATTAAATTCTCAATTCCCTTGACTTCATAGATTTTGATGTGTGTGTTCATTGTAAAAAGGGAAAACAAACAAATGTTAAGAGATTAGGTGCCTATAAGACTTCAAATGGCTAAGAACTTACACATATAGATATTTGTGGTTCGTTCCCTACAACTTCTTGGAATGGTCAACAATATTTTATAACGTTCATAGACAATTTTTCATGATATGACTACCTTTATCTCATTCATGAAAAGTTACAGTCCTTAGACATATTCAAAAGTTATAAGGCTGAATCTGAAAACCAACTCAACAAAAGAATTAAAAGTGTCATATCAAATTGTGGTGAGCATTGCGACAGGTATGACAAATCAGACAAACAACATCCATTGCCATTTGCTAAATTCCTAGAGCAATGTGATATCATCCCACAATACACCGTGCCAAGTTCTCCTAGCATGAATGGTGTTGCTGAAAGATGAAACAAAACACTTAAAGACATGGTGAGGAGCATGATTTCTAATTCTACCTTACCAGAATCACTATGGGGAGATGCATTAAAGACTGCAACATATATACTCAACAAAATTCCAACTAAAGCAACTACTAAGACCCCTGATGAACTTTGGATGGGCAAAAAGCCTAGTTTGAAGCACTTACACATTTGGGGATGCCTAGTTGAGGCAAGGCCTTCTAGGGGTTACAAGTTTTATGATTCCACAGCTAAGTCCATCTTTGAGATGAGTAATACTCAATTCTTTGAGGATGTTGAGTTTATAGGGGGGGAAGGATTAAAGATATTGTCTTTGAAGAGGAATATGTTACCATTCCTTCTAATTGCTATTGACAATAATTAGGATCAAACTTATATTCCTGTCATTATTCAAGAAGTAACTTCGGATCAAGATAATGTCATTGAACCTCCCATTCAAAATTTAAAAGATATTCTAGGAGAACAAACTCTACAATCTTAAGAATCAATGCCATTAAGAAAATCCACTCAAGAAAGGAGAAGTGCAATTCCAAATAATTACTTTATATTTCTCCAAGAACATGAGGTTGACATAAAAATGGTGGAAGATGATCCAATCAACTTCTGTCAAGCTATGGAAAGTTCTAAATCTCATAAGTGGATCAATGCCATAAATGAAGAAATCAAGTCAATGAGGGACAACAATGTTTGGAACATTTAAAATGAAGAGGGATTCAAAAAGCAATGTAGAAAGGTACATGGCATGTCTTGTCACTATGGGCTTGACACAAAAAGAAGGTATCAACTATAAAGAGACTTTATCTCCAATTTCTTCAAAAGACTCTTTTAGAATTATAATGGTTTTGGTGGCACACTTTAATCTTGAGTTACATCAGATGGATGTTAAAACAATGTTTCTCAATGGTGACACTGAAGAAATAATTTATATGGTGTAACAAGAAAACTTTATGTCAAAAGATGTAGAGCAAATGATTTGTAAATTAAAGAAATTCATTTATGGACTCAAATAGGCGTCTTATCAATGTATTACAAATTTTACTGAGTTATTGTCTCATTCAATTTTCAGAGTAACACGATGGATGAACGTATATACCATAAGTTTAGTCGAAGTAAGTACATTTTTTTGGGATTCGTATGTCAGTAAAATATTGCTTACCTGTAATGATATGGGCTTATTGCACAAAACCAAGAAATTTTTATCACAAAACTTTGAGATGAAAGATCTTGGTGACGCCTCAGTTGTATTAGGGATCCAAATACACCATGATCACTCCCGAAACCAAGAAACAAATTTGGCGTGCAAGATTGCAAATCATAACCCTGTGTCTAAGGGTGAAAAGTTTAGTTTAATTCAATGCCCCAAAAATGACTATGAGACTAAGCATATGCAAAAGGTTCCTTACACATCAGTTGTAGGAAGTCTAATGTATGCTTAAGTTTGTACGCACCTGAATATTAC
Source organism: Tinospora cordifolia (assembly GCA_030144865.1). NCBI lineage: Eukaryota > Viridiplantae > Streptophyta > Magnoliopsida > Ranunculales > Menispermaceae > Tinospora > Tinospora cordifolia. Next base: position 4,459 of record JAJIYU010014412.1, read on the forward strand.
GTACATTGTTAGGATGATTGGAGGTATTTAAGTAAACCAGTTTGGATCATTGGATAGCGCAGTCAAACGGGTCATGTAGTATTTAAAGAGAACAAAAGAATTCATGCTCATATATAGGAAATCATATATGTTGGAGATCATCAGTTATTCTGATTTTGATTTTGCTAGATGCCAAGACAGTAGGAGATCCACCTCAGGCTATATGTACCTACTAGCTGGAGGAGCTATTTCTTGGAAGAGTGTTAAGCAGACGCTCACTGCCTCTTCCACTATGCCGACGAAATTTATAGCATGTTATAAGGCCTCTAACCATAGGATATGGCTATGGAATTTTGTCACTGAGCTACGTGTTGTTAACATATAAAGACTGCTTAAGTTATTTTGTAATGATAAGTCAACAGTTTTATATTCCAATAACAATAGGGGCTCAACGAAATCAAAGTACATTGACATCAAGTTCCTAGTTGTTAAAGAAAGAATTTAGAGTGGACAATTATCTATAGAGCACATTAGGACAAACTCCATGATTACAAATCATCTTACTAAAAGATTATTACCTAAGGTCTTTTATGAGCACACTGCTCATATGAGAGTTATATCTTTTGAGGATATATAGTTTCAGTGGGAGTTTGTGCTTAACTATACTATAAATATAGACTTATGTTACAGTTAATTTTGTTATGATTTATGGATACTTTGGTTATATTCATTTATAAAGTATTTGGCTTTCTTTTTTATCTCTGAACTTCCTTAAAATGATTGATCACTAAGGTATAAGATCGGACCAGTTGAAAATATGCATGCTATATTGATTACGTGGCATGAAATTTCCATGCTTGATCCATTTCATTTAGTTATGTTAATATATGTGACCGTTGATAGGCTCAGTTACATTAGATGTAACAATTTGCCGCTTTGATCCTTTGTTGATATAATTGATGGACCGCATTGTTTTGAAGTGCATTTAGTAATGATAGAAAATTTTGAGTACTCATAAGGTTATTTTTATGCACAATTATGATGGAGCACATATAACCCAAATGGATATTATTAGGTATTAATTGAACATGTGGGCTTACATGTAAATATAATTGTATATTTAAATATTATCTTATAAAGTCAAGCCCACTTAATATGATCAAATTATGTTTACGTGTTGTGGGCCTACATGCATTTATTTATGGGTATTTAAGTGTAGAGACCAAGATTATTATTTCCATATTTTTATAATGGGCCAAAATATAGAAATCAATAATTAGGGTTGACATTAAATTAACCTATATAAATGGTTATGGTCCCCAAATCATATGTAGAAGTTTTTTCATTCTATCTAACATCCAATCATCAGAAAGAAATCAGAGGACTACATGTTGATTTGGTAGACCAACCGTTATGGCTGTGACTTGCACACATTATAATGGATTAAGGTACGTATCTACTTATTTTTATATGTTCTCAATGATACAACATGAATGATGTAACATTGTGATAGTTTTCACGCTTGAATAAAATCTAACAATTAAAACTTGAGAGCTTCTTGGAGTCCACTTCATGTGAAAGGAGAAAAGAAAGGGCTTGAGGACAAAGAATATAAAGAAAGGGGAAAATGAGATCACTTTGTTTGATCCAAGTGGACAAATAGTTTAAATTCTCCATTAATTTTAATTTTTTATGATATTTTGAGAATACAACAATTACTCCATCTTTCCATCTGGGAGAAAATCCAATTTTTTATGACATAAAGTTGGCTAGTCAAGCCTATATATAGTATGCTTTTAACTTACCAAATTTTATTACTTGTCCATACACTTCCTATTTCTCTTGGTTAAAGAAAGATGATTTTATCAGCGGTTAAAATATTGTTCATGTTACTTGTCCATACAAATGTTAAGAATGACAATTTGTGTAACCGTGCTATAAGCAAGTTGTCTTATAAGTAGATATTATTCATATGTTTTAAACTTAAACTTGACTCAGCTATTAATTGTCTCAAATATACAAATTTAAATTTGATGCGTTTATTAATCACGTTATATTTATATATGATTTATTTAATTTTTTGTAACTAATTTTTTTAAATTCTTTTTTACAAAAAATGAATAAAAATATAAAACATAAATAATTTATTACAAATAATTAAAATATTTTTTAAAAGAATAAAAATTTTGTCGGTAACATATTAATAAATACATTAATTTTTAATTAACTTATTTATAATATATCTTTTAACTTGTTTATAGTCATATTGAAGAAGTTATTTTTAGGTTAACTAGCATATTGATTTGTTTATGACTTAAAATTTAATCGTATTTAATTATATTTAACTTGTTTTGACATAACTCATATATATTAAATTTAAATCCATTAAATGTGTATAATGTTTATGTTAAATTATGATGCTGTCACATCAATACTAAAAACATTTTCTAGTAAAATTAATACCATACTAAAAAAATCTGGTCAAACCCTCACCTTCCAATTTTATGGACCATCCAATTTTTTGGATTGAAAACATAATAGCCTACATAAATATCAGCAAATTGCTCTGAGGAAATTACATAAAATGTCAAAAAAACAAATATATTCACAATAATATATACTAGTTTTTTATAAAATTTTAGTTATAACATATAATTTAAAATATTATCAATTATGACAAAATATTTTCGTTTCTTCCACCCTCCCTTTCGAATCCAAACTCTCACTTTTCACAACACTGAACTGATCGATCAACATGTTCGAGACGGATCTTAGCAAAAACCTCCTCGGTATTAGGATTTGCTAGAAGCCGAATGGGGCCTATTCCATAAAGAACCATGGGCTTGACAAAATTGATAGGCGGCACGTTTGAGAGATGAGCAGTGCTCGGTTTGACCTTGCGGTAAGTAGTAAATCCTAGAACCAATGGTAGGAACTTGAACTAAATTGTTGGAATAAGCCTTTCGGATCAAAAAGAAAAGAAATAAAGAACAAAAAATGAGAGTATAAATTGTAGAAAAAGAAAGTAGGAGAGGCGTGTTGGGGATGGAGAGTGTAGGGGACATAAGAAATGAGGAAGATCTGAGAGTAGAGGAGTGTGTCTGGGTGTAGGTGTGTGGGCGGATAGAAACCAACTAGAATGGAGTTGGACATCAAAGTGGAACTGGCAACAGCCATGATCGAGGGGCTCCACAGTAAGCAATAGAGACATAGAAGCGCCAACAAGGAGAAAGCGTCGGAGGAGATAATATACAAATAGAAAGCAAACAAGGAAACAAAGAACGCTAAGAAGATGATGAAGAAGAAGAGACCAAAGCCGTCACTGTCGGTTTCACAGCTAACTGCTGCTCACCCCACTTGTTGTTCGCCAGTGCTACTTGTGTTTTTGGTCTTGTCGCTTCTCTTGTGGTTGCCACTGCTAGTCCTCTGTGTTGGAAGAATACAAAGTATTTGAAGAGGAAGGAGAGAAAAAAATAAGGAAACTTGAAATGTTTTGTTCTTTTAACTTGATTTCAAATGCTCTGCTTATATAGGTTTATATAGTGCTCAAATGAGCACCAAACATTTATGACATACATGAATCCTATGAAATAAATTCATACATGAATCATAATAAATATTAGTGCATGCATATAAATTAATACACATACATGAACTATGCTAATACATGAACTACGAAAATACATGAACTAAATAAATGAAGAAACGTGTACCAAATTGCAATGCATGAATCATGCTTAGTATAAATACTAACATCCTCTCTTAAACATGATTCATGTTTATACCAAACTTCCCCTCTTAAACATGATCACTTCGTAGATACACCAAGTAAAGACCATAACTTTGTAAAAGCATCATGCCGAAGGGGCTTAGTGAAAATATCAACAATTTGATCTTGAGACTTCACATATTTCAATTGGACCTCCTCCTTTGAAATGCAATCTCGAATAAAATGATACCTTGTATTAATATGTTTGGTGTGATCATGATAGATTGGGTTCTTTGATAAGGCAATAATAGACTTATTATCAAGAAAAATCTCAGTAGGCTCTGTTTGCATCAATCTAAGAGCCTGTAACAAATTTTAATGCCAAAGTGCATGACAAGCACATGAAGTGCCAGCAACATACTCTACTTCACATGTTGAGAACATCACAATAGATTACTTCTTTGAGCTCCATGTGAAAGCACTATCTTCAAAAAAGAAAACAAAACCATTTGTACTTTTTCGATCATCCAAATCATCAGACCAATTACTATCACTATATCCCATAAGCTTAAAATGTTTAGAAGATGAATAATACATTCCATAATCTAGTGTACCTTTGAGATATCGTAGAATATGCTTGACAGCTTTGAAATGCAACATGGTAGGAGCTTCTATGTAATGACTAACTAGCCCAACAACATAAAGAATATCCGGTCTCGTTCAAGTCAAGTAGCACAAACTTTCAACTAGGCTTCTTAACATGGTTGAGTCAACATCTGATTTGAAGTCATGCTTTGATAACTTCAACCCATATTCAATAAGAGTACTAACAGGTTTGCAATCACTCATATTGAATTTGTAAAGTACATTTGCAGCATATGCAGATTGGGAAATAAAAATTCCATCATCCATTTGGTGTACCTCAATGCCAAGGTAGTATGTCATGACACCTAAATCGATCATTTTGAACTCATGTGTCATTGCTCATTTGAAATCTTCAAACATGCTAACACTGTTACCGGTAAATATCAAGTCATCCACATACAAGCAAATAAACAAAGCATCATTTTTAAGTTGTTTGACATAAAATGCATGTTCATAAGGACATCTAATGCAGCCATTCCTTTGAAAATAAGTATCGATCCTTGTATTCCACACCCTCACTGCTTGCTTCAAGCCATATAAAGCTTTCTTCAAGTTTAAGACCTTGTGTTCATGTCCTTTCACAACGTACCCTAAAGGTTTTTGCACATAAATCTCTTCTTCAAGAAACTCATTCAAAAAAAAAATAGATTTGATATCCATTTGAAAAATCTTCCATTTCTTATGAGCAGCTAAAGAAATGAGAAGTGTAATAGTTTCCATTCGAACAACAAGAGTAAAGACTTCATCATAGTCAATGTCATGTTTTTGAGTATACCCTTTTGCCACTAGTCAATCTTTCTATCTAGCAACTTGACCGCTTTGTTCACCTTGTACACCCATTTGAAACCAATTGCTTTGTAACTTGTAGGAAGATTGACAAGTTCCCATGTGTCATTTTTCTTGATGGCCTCAATTTCTTCATTCATGGCATGCACCCAATTTTTGTCTTGCATTGCTTCTTCAAAACCTATAGGTTCACAATTAGCAAGAAGATAACAAAGAGTTAATTCACTTATTTCTTCATAGATGTCATGCAAAGACCTTGTATGCCATGGTCCTTCCCTAGAGCTTGCTTCTAGTGATGTCTCTCCAGGTGTAGGAGTAAGAGTTGGTGGTATAGTGGCAACCCTTTGAACAACTTTCTCTTCTACATCTTCATAAAATGGAAGAAAATCAAAATCTTCACTTAGAGTGGCCCAGTCCCATGATGCTTCTTCATCAAAATCAACATTGCAGCTAATTAGAACCTTCTTGGTGCTTGGGTTGTAGAGCTTGTAAGCTTTCAAGTGAAAATCATAGACAATAAAAATGTACTTCTCATTCTTGTCATCAAGCTTGGAGCGATGCTGATTAAGAACATAGGCATAGGCAATACTGCCAAATACCCTCAAATGAGACAAATTAGGCTTGTGTCCGCTCCATGCTTGGTGTGGTGTCTGGTTACACACACTTTTGGCATGTTCTTGCTTTTCAACATGCTTCTGGCCGTGTTAAAAATAAATTTGTTCTTCCATTCCACAACACCATTTGTTGAGGAGAGTATGGAGTTGTCATAAGGCATCAAATTCCATGAGATTCATAGAATTCATTGAATGCATTTGATGTAAATTTGCCTCCTTTGCTAGATCACAAGGACTTGATATGTTAACTACTTTCTTTCTTCACAATTGCTTTGAGTTTCTTGAATACTTCAAAGGCTTGTGACTTCTTCGTGACAAAATAAACCTAAGTCTTGCAACTATAATCATCAATAAATAATACAAAAAAATTATTCTTACCAAAAGAACTTGGCTTGATCAAGCTACATAGATCAGTATGAACAAGCTCTAGTGGTTCTCGAGCTCTTGTTGCACTTTCTTTAGGAAAGCTCTTTCTGGATTGCTTTCCAAATAAACATCCTTCACACAACTGAGTAGGATGATCAAACAATGGAAAATTTTTCACCATGTGCTTTTTGGCCAACAACTTAAGCCCACAAAAGTTTAAATGCCCAAGTTTTAAGTGTCATATCCAAGATAAATCTTTATAGCAACTTTTCAAGCACTTAGCCACATCATTTTGATCATTCAATAAGAACATTCATTTTTTGGACGTAGGAACCTTAGTAATTAAATTGTCATATTGATCTCTTAAAGAAAGATTATAATCTTTGATAGCAACATTATACCCTTTCTTTAAGAGTTGTCCCAAACTCAAGACGTTACTAATCATACTTGGCACGTAATAAACATTAGAAATGAATTGATGCTTTCCAGACTTTAATCGAATTAAAATGTTACCTTTCCATTGAACAGGAATTTTAGATGAATCACCAAAGGTAACATTGTCAGTCACCATGTCATTAAATTCCATGAACATCGATTTGTTGCCGCACACATGGTTGTTTGCACCAGTGTCTAGGTACCATGTACTCTTTTGCTCATTTGTATCTCCTTTAAGTGCCAAAAGTAAAGTTAGTTTCATTGCTTCACTATTATTCAAAGCGAAATTCGACTTCTCCTCAATAGTTTTGCTATGACATTCCCAAAAATAATGACCATATTTTTTACTATTATAACATTAAACTTGAGAGTTATCATACTGTCTTTACTTATAATTATTTTGTCTTCCATGTCCCCTTGAAGAGCTATGAATATGATTATTGTCTTCTTTGTTGAAGAACTTTCCTCCACCTCTTCCTCTTCTTTAACTGCAACCATTTTTAAATCCACGTCCTTTTCTTTTCTGGTTCTATTCACTATTGCTTTCACTTTCTTTCAATGAAAGTTTTGCTTACAAGACCTACTCCACTGGCTCTTTCTTCTTTTTCAACATTTATTTTTCATGGACTTGCAAGGAACCCATAAGTTCATTAATCGTCATAGCTTCCAAGTCTTTGGATTCTTCAATGGCTACAACGATGTGATTAAATTTCTATGTCAAATATCTAAGGATCTTTTCAGTCACCATGATGTCACTCATGATTTCTCCATACCTCTTCATCTCATTCACAACTACTAATACTATTGCACTATAATCTAAAAATAATTCAGATTCTTTCATGTGCAAGGCTTCAAAGTCGCCTCTTAGACTTTGAAGGTGAATTTTCTTCACTTTATCCATACCTTTAAAGGTATAATCAAGAATCTCCCATGCTTGCTTAGAGGTGGTTGCTGCAAATATCTTCTCAAATGTTCCATCACCAACTGCTTGATGGATGAGAGTAACAACTTTTTGATCTTTCTTTCTGGTAGTTCGCAAAATGTCATTCTCATTTTGAGTCAGAACAACATCATCTTCATGCTCATTGTAACCTAAATGTATTATTTCCCACACACCTTGAGAACCAAGCAAAGCATTCATTCTAATACACCAATTACCAAAATTTTCTTTGGTAAATTTAGGAACTTGAATTGAACCAAGTTATTCACCATCTTCTTTTCCTGACAAGGACCCTCTCAAAACTCTGATATCGCTTTGTTGGGAGAACACAAAGGACTTTAAGAGGAAGGAGAAAAAAAATAAGGAAACTTGAAATGTTTTGTTCCTTTAACTTGATTTCAAATGTTATGCTTACATGGGTTTATATAGTGCTCAAATGAGAATCAAACATTTATGACATACATGAATTCTATAAACTAAATCCATACATGAATCATAATAAATATTAGTGCATGCATACAAATTAATACATATACATGAACTATGCAAATACATGAGCTACGAAAATATATGAACTAAATAAATGCAGAAACATGTACCAAATTGCAATACATGAATCATGTTTAGAATAAATACTAATACTCCGCTGCTACTGCTATTGTCCCACCTGCTGCTCACCAGTGTTGGCTCATTTGTTGTAGCCTGCTAGTCGATCTGCTCTTGCTTAATAGTTTGCTTGTGTTCTAGCCCTGTTTAAGTTCTTGATGGGTTGATGTCAAGTTCTTGGTGCTAAAATCTGTCTTTTCTTGACTGATTTAGTCTTGAATCTTGAAGAAGTTAATGGGGGTGATTTGTTGATTTGGTAAGGCAAGAAGATGGGTGCTCAAGGTGAGAAAAACAAGTGAAAAGAGAGATGGAACTGGGGTGTTGATCTTGGCCGACTTTTTATGAGGATTTATATGATGATTTGAGATGTTTAGAGAGTATGAAAATAGAGAAATATTGGCTTGTTCTCAAGTAGCAGCGATGGGTTTTAGGTCTCCATATTTGGAAGTAACAGAGTTGTGAACTACAAAGGCATTGACAATGAAGTCGGCATTGGAGAGCCATTGAGGTCCATTAGAGTTGGTGCTATTTTGAGAATGTTATACCAACTGCATACCAATGTTATATTGGTTGTATATTAACTTTTGGTATACCAATTATATACTATTGTTATACCAATTGTATACTGTTAGTTGCATAGCAGATTAATTATATTATACGTATTTTATGTATAATGTGCATTAATATAATAGAAAATGTAGTGTATTTACTTATATTTAGTATAATATGCATTTA
>JAJIYU010014413.1:0-13225 GCA_030144865.1 Tinospora cordifolia
ATAATATACCAAAATATATTATTTTTTGGTCAAATAAAAACATATTTCTCCTAATATGCTTCATTAAATGTGAAAGAAAAATAGTTTTCCTTTTTTGGTTGCTATTTTCTTTTTTGTTTGCTAATTTCATGGGTTTTTTCGGTTTAAAATGGTAACACCCAAATTTCTGATATTTCTGTAATTAATTTTTAATTATATGTATAATATTGAAATACATGGTATATTTGTAATATATTTTTAAATATTGTATAGTTACGTAAAAAGCCCAAAGAATAAAGGTTTGGGCCAGCGTTGGCCCAACAATATTACTAAGGCTTTGATACATTTCAAAATCGAGATATCACGACTGGAACAAGTGCTATCACAAAACAATTAACTTATCTGAATTTAAGGCTTATTATAAATTCTTTATTGGTAGAACGGAAGTCTGATACTCGTATTTTACGACGTTAGGAACAATTGTTTCCATTACTAATAAGAAACATACCAAATGTACCAAAATTTTTGCACCTTTTTTAACTCGTCGAGCTTTTTTAACCCTAGTCAATCAACTAAATATGAGGCAAAATCATTCAAATAGTAAATTAGCTATTTGCTACTTAATTCAATGAGTAAAAAAAATCAATTATATTTAAAAGATTATAAAATACAAAAAGATCATCTTTCGACACTCATTTCTTGTCACACACTCTATCACTTGCAATCTTTTCTTACACCCTTTAATTTAATTTATAATATACACACTTTTAGTACAACTCAAATACTAAAATTATAAATTTAATACAATTAAGAATTTTAAAATTAGAAACTTATTATAAAATAGCACACTACCCATTTTAATTGCTCTTAAATTATATACTTTCTATTCTCAATTCGAGTCAAAATTCTAATAAAATACTTGTTAAATTTAGCAATTAATGCTATCTTTTTTATATATTTTTTGCCTTTTTCTACTATGTGTTCTCAGACCAGTTTTTGTCCACTTTGAAATTAATTGATTAAACATGGTACAATAATTTTAATCATGTGTAAGATAATCGTGGACTATATACATATATATTATAATGTTGGTAATTAATTATATAACAATATAATATTGGTAAGAGAAAAAAAAATGCCATGCATTACCATTGTCCTAAATAGCATCTTATTATTACAAGTTTGATGTTATCGATCATCCCTTTCTGTCAGATTAGGTGACCCACCATGCCCAGAAAAATATTTAGGGCATCATGATCATGCGAGTTTGTCTACCCAATTTCAGTGACAGGGGCAGCACTGTGGTCTCATGGTTGTCTTGGATGCTTCAATTATTAATATTTCAAAACCCATTTATTTATTTATTTATTACTTTTATGATAATTAAAATAGAGAACTTTAATTTGGATAAATATGTAGAAAGTATTATATTAACTTTTATTTAAAAATTATATATTTTGTTGATTATAAGTTATTGTTTTCGTAATTATCTTCAGGCAACTAGCAGTTAAAGGATCCTACTAGGCTAAATAATCTATATTAGGTCACTGGAAAATATACTTATGTAAATAAAAATTATATAAATTTGTGTAATTAAACTTGAAATTTGTATATTACTTAGATACTATGTTAAAAATTATTTGATCTAAAAGCTTAAAAAATTAAAAATGCATGACACATATAACCTTTCTTCTCTAGGTATACGGGCTACCCTAAAGGAGAGACATCAGGACAAGAATAGGGTTGGCTACCCCATATAACACTTCGGCTTACATCAAGGAATGTCAACACAACTAAAAATAAATGATTTATCTCTATTAATAAATTTGCTAACGACCTGAACTATAGAGCACTTAACACAAGTAAACGTTGAGTAATCAAATGTGGATTACATAGTGGATAACTGCTGAAAGCATCTAAGTAGTAAGTCCACCTTTATGATGAGTGCTCTTTTATTCTGACTTCTCTAGATGAGGATGAATCGCTCTTAAAAAAAATCTATTGATTCTCTCTTAATTGGTTCGATCGGGATGATATGTTAACCTCATTTACTTTTGAGTGATCTAATAATGGTAATTTCTTTTATTACAAATTGCCCATTTCTAGAACTCACACATGTGATGTAATGACTTGTATGGCACTTTTTAAAATCCATGTGGTGCCACAAATCATTTGGGAGCTGAAGGGCCTCTAGATCCTCTGGCATGGATCCCTATGGAAAACAAGTGATAGAGGGAGTTCTTCATGTAAAGACAAGAAACAGTTTCTGAAACTCTTGCAAGATGCACGAGGGTATGACCCATACCCTTCCTCAGATAGCATTTCAGATAAGATCCAACGCCCCTCTGCAAATAATGATTGTGATGTGTTGCGTGTACTAATTTCTCAACCTTACCTCTCCTTTTCATGACTAGAGATAAGAAAAATGTACATACTTTGCATAATATTTGCAAAAAGAGCCTGCAATTTTCTTCACAATAATTCACAAGGCCCCACCCAACAAGGCTTCTACAGTATTAGGGTTTGACCCATTTAGCCTACTCTTAAATTAGGGTTAATTTGGCAGACTGATTCATACTATCATCAACGTTACATTTTTAAGCAATAATATTAAAAAGATTTACATAGTTGTACACATATTTGCTCATATTTATAAAAAAAATATTTATTTATTTTTAAATAGTAAATCATTTTATTATGTTCCTTCTGCTCAAATATTTAAAATAGAATTGAATTACTAATTTTTAAAACTTGAATCTTGTGATAAAAAAAATATTATTAATAATCAACAATTATTTGATTTGATGGTTCATTAACCTTTAAGCTTAAATAAGGTTAAATATTTGAATCATTGTGAAAGCAGCAACAATTACTGAGAGACCTAATCTTTGAATAAGGAGCAAATAAGAGGTGCGCATAAGCTGATTCAGGGATACAATGTAGAAAAAAAAAAGAAAAAACATTATTAATAAGGTAACTCGTAACTTTATTTCAAGAATTTTCTTTATTTATTTTAGCTTTTTTGATTAAAAAGTATATTAAATAATTAAAAAAAAGGGTATTAACCAAAAGTCTTATCTAGGCCAGCTAGGGCACCACCAATCAATCAGCCGTTCTTCTTTGCAACTAACATGACTCTATCATTAAAAATACATGAAAGTGGGTCTAACATGGTCCCCTTCAAATGTATAACACAGGAGGAGAGGCTTCACTTGTTAAATTACTAATCTTCAAGGGCTTTTTTCAATAAAACTTCTTGTACTAATCTACATGAAAATGTTCATATTTTGTAATTACTCAATTTCTTAATACCTCCAACATTGCTGTCGTATCATTTGGTTTGAAAACAATACATTATAAAAATAGAGAAAAGTAAGAAACAGATATAAAAAACTAAACCCTCTTGGATTGCTTTGTAGACAAAAGACAAGCACATGGGTGTGTGCTGGCATACCCAAATCAAGATCCTCCCAACAGATCACTTCTCTATATAACTTAGTTGTTTGATATTAAATACCCCCTTTCTTCTTCTTCTTCTTCTTCTTCTTCTTCTTCTTCTTTGTTTTTGTAATAATTAAGTTGCCTTGTGTTTCCAGGTAAGATATGATTGAAGCCCATAAAAATATATACATCACTTGTCTTGTGTATTTTCTTGTATTTGTTACTATGAGTGATCGGTACTGGTAATGGAGCTTACACATTCTTCCAAGTCTTCGTCATCATCATCTTCTTCTTCTACTACTACTACTACTACTAGTAGTGGTAAAGATGATGATCAAGAGCTTGAAGCTTTGGACCAGCTCTTGGATGCGTATTGGTTCTTTGATAACTTACTTCTAAGAAGAAAAGGCATGCCAAGATCATCTTCTGATCCATTTCCTTCCTCAAACAACATCATTAATAAGGTAGATGTTGACGAGAAGTACTCTAATGAGCAGCTTTCTATTTCGAAGAGTCCCTCGAGGAAACAGGAAGGAACTCGGGCTCGTCGGATCAGTTTGCTTCGGACTCCCTCCCTACCACCTTGCATAGGAAGGGGAGCAACAGCTCAAGAGAAGATTTGCTCGCGATCAAACAAGTTGACACGACAGGCCTCGCTTTGCTCCTCCGATGTATTGCCCCCATTACATAGCTCTAAGGTAACTAATTAATATCGTTTAGATGTTTATGAATTGAAATATATAATAATCTTACCTTGCATATGAGAATTCTTCCGATAAGCTATGAAGGTAACGATTATAACATTATGGGCGTCTTAGGATGCTTTGGTAGTAATCATATCAAGGGTAAGATGGCTAGTCATTGCAATTGGAGAGTTAGGCCACTTAGTTGTAGAAACATGAAGAAACTTTGATTCTACAAGTTCATTGCTATATGTTTTTTCTCCTCCTTTTTTTCTATTGTTTTCTACTGACTCTTCCTTTTCAGAATTAGTAATTTTGAAATCTATGCCTTTTCCCATTAAATTCGCAAAGGAAACAAACAAGATTCATCTTTTTTTATTTGTATCTCTCTAATGTTATTGATAATTTGATTGCAGGTTCAAAAACATACTTGCATTCCAAGGAATCAAGCAAAAGCTGAAGACGGATTGAGTAATAATATTGCTGATAGGAGAAGCCGTGGCATTTTAACCAGAGAAGCAATATACAGAAGCTTGATTGCTGACTACAAGAAGAGCTCAAAGAGTCTAAGTGAACTTGAATTTGAGGAAGTTCAAGGATTCAAGGACTTGGGATTTATATTCAATGAAGAAGATTTAAACCCAAGTGTTATTAGCATAATTCCTGGTTTACAAGTGAAGAAACAAATTGATAGGAACGAAGACAAGGTAAAGAGGCCATATCTATCCGAAGCGTGGCTTGTCTCGAGATCCAGCCCTCGAATCCCGGAGCTGTTTGACCCGAGATCCATGGATGACATGAAAGCACAGCTGAAGTTTTGGGCGCGAACAGTGGCATTTAACATGCGGCAAGAGTGTTAGGGAAGATGATATCAATGGTAATCACAGCCATTTTGTTTGATTAACATAATTTAATTATGCCTTCAAAATAAAGTATTTGTGTGTCAAAATCAAAGCCACCCTCTAAATGTTAATGTAAATAGAAAAAGATAAGATTTTGGGTGTTGTTGCAGAGGTGGTTGTGGTTGTTGACTGTTGAGAATAATAAGTCCTTTGACAGTATTTCTTGTTTTGTTCATGTAACTTTGTGTAATCTTCAGTCTCTCAAACTTAAATTACTAAAAGATGTTCTCTGTATGTCATGTTGGGTTTGCATTAATGAGTTTGAATCAATTATTACCCCACAGCAATACAAAGAAATCACCCTTTTTGTAATAAAAATCTTAAGGAAACCCCCATCACACACTTTAAAAAAAAAGCATAAATTCTTAATTAATCTTGAGAAAGAAACATGAAAGTTAAACAAGATTAGATTACTCTGTCACAATTTCCCTTATTCAAATGAAGATAACTATAAATAATAAATGAATGGATTGACAACTATTGAAGCAGAGTTTAAAAGGGACTCGGGCATGGCAAAAGTATTTAGGCTAGTCCCATTTAGCAGGGCCAGATATCTGGGAACACTTGCTAGCCAACTAGACAAAGAAAAGTATGTTTAACCTCGAATTTCATTTATACTGAAGTCATCAACTAGCTGAGCTACTACTACCTTGAATCCTTTTACCAATTTTTGATGTTTTAAACTGTTTTGTAGCATTAGAGTGATCACAATAGGTAATTGAAGTTAGAATCTACTTGATTCACAAGTTAAAATAATTGTTAGAGAGAATGACCCTTCTAGCATTCTTTTCTACCTACTTTTTACTGTCACAGCTCCATTCTAACCTCATTCTGATAAGATCCAAAATGTCAATGTCATCACCGAATATGACGAGCAAGAAAATGAAGAATCAGATTCAGCTTTATACATGAGACTCAGAAATTGTTCATTTAGTAGCAAAACCATGCATAACAACACTGCTAGCAGAGCTCTTCGCGGGCATTCTTCACTCCAAAAGACAGCAAAAACTATAAAGGGAGGATGCTGAGAAATTTGAAATTAAATGTAAACAGAGCACTAAAAAATGTATGCGCCTCCCATTATGATATAGGACATTTCATAAAGATATGAGATTCTGCCAATTCATCCTTTGCACACAACAAAAGAGAGACTTATATCAGGGTGTTGATGAACTCATTACATGCGCAACTAAAGAAATTATAGTCATTTTAAGTGCTACTACAATCATAACTTTTTAAGGGGAAACTCAGTTGGAAATTTTGTGTCAGGAATTAAACTGAAAATCCCACACAAGGGGATAAGAGAGAATAATAGAACATATGTAAGTTTCAGACACCAATTCAAATGTTGAGTCATAGTGCTGCAACATATTTCCGTGGATCATCACCAACCACCGTAGTATCATAAGCTTGACCTGGACGAACAATTTGCCATTCTTTCTTCGGATCATTCAGGAGGCCCTTCATATCAAAAAGCTGCTTCAACTCCTGTGTCACATCAATCATAGCCGTCAATGTTGCAAGATCAATTGCTATTCCTAGCACATTCCTTTCAAGGATGTTGAGGCATATTAGAGCACACGACTAGTTCATTAAGACAAGTGAAAGATGATTGCAAATTTAAATCTCACAGCATGAACTTTTATTTTATTATTATTTTTTAATACCTTGGCATATCTTGGTCCCAGTGTTTCCATCAAGCTTGGAGGATTCAAATGCAATTGCTCTTCATATAATGAAATGGAAGAGTCTTTGACTGGAGAAGCGTTGCCCTCTTCATTTTTTGCATGACTTCTCTCTGGTAGCTGAAAACCAAAGAGTTTGCAACCACTTTTACCAGGCTCGATCTGACCTTGACCGCTCAAATATGACCGACCTGTATGATTGACAGATGAACAGACACAGTCAAGTTGTTTAAGATCCTTAGAAAGGCTTGATGAATGTAAGTTTATTGTATCTTTTAGACCATACTCATGCCCACCTGTTGAGGATAACATTAAACCCTTATCCACCATTTTAAGAGTATTAGGTAAACCACAATAATCACTGTTCTTCATGTTCTGATCATTGTTGGCATACACAGAATGGAGAGAAGAAACCTGAATACAAGTTCTTTGGAATGCTACCATTGGACTTTCTTGAGGTGGGACTAAAGGTGTACAATGCTGCAAATTGTGAATCTCTCCAATGGTTCCAGATGCACCATAGCCCTGATTGCAATTATCAACTATGGCTCTTCCATATGGTGGTTTTGCAAATATTTCTTGACCTTGTAAGACCTTATGGAATCTAACAGATTCCCCAAAGCCTGTACCTTTGTAGGAAATGAAGGAATTTCCTGGCGGAATTCCAATGCAACTTCCTAATGCAGTCATCCCAGAATTAAAACCTGGGATGCATTTCCTTATTTTAGATGCGTGATGATTCAGCATATCAGTACTCCTGTAAGGAGCCGTCAAACCCAAAAATTCTTGACCTTGCAAGACCTGTTGGAACCCTAAGGATTCACCAACGTCTGAAAGCCCAGTTCTTTCTGAGAAGAACAAAAGAGATAAAAAGAAAAAAAAAAAGAAGCAAGTCCATTATTTTGTTTCCAAAGAAAATCTGGATGTAATATTTTCCGTAAAAATCAAGGGAAATACTGACCAGGAACTGAAAAACTCGGCTGGAAGGAAGGCTGAAAAATCCTGTTTCTTTTTGAATGAGGTGCCAACAAACTGCTGGAGCCAAAAGCAGAACCAGATGGCTCAATCTCCCATGGTGAAACTCTATTTTGTTGATTCATCTCAACATTGTCATCCCAATTCACCTGCAAAAATGCCGGAAACTATTCTGAACAATCGAAGCACTGAAACTTGCAGGATATGGATGCTATTCACAATTAGAGACATGAATAGTAACAAAGTTAGCAAAGATAGTTACCAATCTTCCCATTGGATTAGGATTTCCAGAATAAACAAATTATGCAAGTTCACTAAAGCTTTTGAAACTGAAGCTTTTCGATAAATTTAAAAAGAAAAGAGATCCATAATACACACTACATTAATTTAATTAGAACTAAAATTGTAGGTGCAATTTCTTTTCTTGATAAAGAGGAGTGCAGCTCAAATATATACAATATTAAATTAAAATTTTATATCATGAAATACATAAATTACATGAAATATAATTCAAGAAATATATCTAAGAACACTTATATTTTGGGAAGCACATGTCACATACCACAAGGCATCTCCATTTTGAACCAGGCCACATGACAGGATCCATATCCCGAATACCAGTTATCACACCACTGTATCTGAAAGGATAAAAGTAAAAGTCCAACATCTAATATTTTCCCATTTCTCACAATAAAAGCACATGTTTACCCAAGTGCAATGACAAACCTTCTCTCTGTAGCATCTTTGGACTCAATTTGCATTTTGAACCTCGTCCCAATAGAAAATGAATGATTCATACTCTTCAAGAATCTACTGAAAGGTACGATAAACTGTGACAACTTTGCCCTACAAGATGAAATTGAAGCTTAGATACATGGAAATATGTGCATACATCATGGAAGGCATTAAATTTTAATATAAACGATAGGTAAAAAATTCTGATTGCATTCAATCTCAACTATTTCGAAGATAATCACAACCTTCTAACACATAGTTTCCCATCTTTCCATCATAACTCCAACCAGATGATTTGATCATTTGTAATTAGCATATTAGGGTGAGCCTAGTCTAGTGAATGTGCCAAAGACTGGTTACAGCAACTTAAATGGAGCAATTTGCTAACACAGTAAGCAATTTCAATTTTATATATAGCATGTGTTAACATTGCAATACCTTGGATTATAGTGAACATTGAAGATACTCTTTGATGCTACAGCTGCTGCCACAGCATTCATGGTGCCAATGTTTGAGCCCTGATGGCTACGAAGCAATGATGAAGAAACACAACATTTGACTTGAGCTGCCCTTCTAATTCCCAACCTCAATTGTCCGTTGCCATTTCTATCAAGAAGTGTATAACCTCATGTCAACTCAAAAGTACCATATAGAAGTTGTTAGAAACCACTTGACCTAAAAGTTATACCTATCAGATAAGGGTCCGACTATGTACATTAATCGTGAGCAAATAGATTATTAATATCCTCCATCACGTGGACTTGATTTATATTAGGGATGAAAGATGACTGATAAATGAGATAAACATGAAAATATGCTTGCGATGAGGCTTGAACACAAAACCTCTTAAATAAAGCTCGCTCTGATACCATGTTAGAAACCCCTTGACCCAAAAGTTATAACTATCATAAAAAAGTCTAACCATGTGTATCAATCAATCGTGAGTATCTAGATTATTAACCCAGGTACAACTCTAAAAAATGCAACAAGTTCTCGTTACCTGAGAAAAAGAACGGCATCACCGGACACTAGCTTCTTTTTATTGATAAAGGCAGTCCACCCAGTAGTAAGCAAATGCCGGCGGGGTTGACCTGCACAATAATATGAGAATGGTCGAAGAAGAGTTACAAATGGAGAAAGAACTCACAAAATTATTACATGGTAATGTAAATTAGCAAATAATTTGAGAACAATACTAAGAAATTGCAAATCCAATAGAACATACCCCTGTAAATATGCCTGAACTTCCACTCCACGCCATGCAGATCTTTTGCCACAAGGTCTTGCCAAGGCCTTTGTTGTTTGTAATCCTACAACAGAACGCTAAAAATCCAAAACAACATACACTAGAGGAAAGCAACAGCTTTTCAATCACTTACTATAGAACGCATACATGCATATATACATAGACATACATACACACATCCATACTTGTTTAGTTTTCATCTGATAAGAACCAAAGAACCAAAAAACAAAAAAATAGACCCATTTTAATTTTCTTACCAATGGTGGAAAGCAATCTTCTGCAGCACGTCTAGGAACAGAGAAACCTCCATGAGAGCTTGTATCAGAAGCAGTAAGAGTCTTGCAAAACATGTGTGGTATGTTCATGGTATCCCTTTCACCTTCAATTTCATTTCCTTCCCCATCTTCTTCAACCTCTCCTTCCTTCAATTTCGGCTCAATCTTTCAAACAAAACCATTTCATTTCCTCAGAAACCAACAACTTAAAAAAGTAAAATAAAAATAGGACACAAGATCCAGTACCTGAGTCTCTGGAACAAGAGCAACCTGAACATAAACCTCATCAGTTACAACATCAGCCTGAAAAAAGGGGCAAAATAAATAAATAACTTAAAAGATTTTTTTTTTCCTCAATTTGAAGGACAATTAAACAGAAACCCAAGAAACTCCTTCCCAAGAAACAAAACCCACATGAAGCTTGACGTCAAGAACACGGCAGAACACATGAGGGGGAAGATCAAAAACCATGAAAACTGGGTACTCATAAATCTGCTCCAAATGCCCTTGTGGGAAGTACACAACAACAGCCCCTTTCTTCGGAAGATATGTAAGAGGCCCAGCACATGCGTGCCATAGCTCCAAACACACGCCCGAAGAAACATTAGAAGAAGAAGATGATGATGATGAAGAAGAAGAAAAAGAGCTTTGGAGAACAGAAGCATCGTCGTCAACAATGGCGTCGTTAAGATCAATTAACACTCCCATCAAACAACAATACCCAAAAAAAAAAACTCTCAACCAAGAAGAAGATAACAACAAGAACAACAACAATAAGAAGAAGAAGTAGACGAGCAAGGAGAAGAAGAAGTTGATGGGTTGTTAATGGAGATTTTCTGAGACCACATTTCCAAGGATTATCTCTGAGAATTAATGGGTACCCAAATCTTGGAATTGCCCAAAAAGATGAATCAAAAGAGAGGCAGAGGAAGTGGGCCGTGTGAGTTCAGTGGCCGTTTGTTCTGAGTCATTCAGCTGCTGCACAGTACTACTACTACTCCTACTGCGACAGCGTGGTTTTTAACAGGGATTTTTCAGCACATTAGCTTTCTTTACTTGTTCCTTTGTGGGTGTGTTCGCGTTTGATTGGTCAAATCGAACTAAATGTCTGAGATTCCCCTCAGGTGAATGGGACCAAAAATGGACGATGCGGATGAGTGAAAATGGATCGGAGAAACGTAAATGGTGCACTGCTTCCTTTTCAGCTCTGCAGGGTTTTGTCGGGCACTTAGCTACTAATTTTCTCCTTGCTTCACCATACTGTTGCCGCTTCAAATTTTGAACGGCGCTGTATATTTTAATGGAGAATTTTATCTTCTTCATTGGTTTCAAATACCATCAACATGCAGGAAATTTCCTTTCTAGTCTTATAATCTACCAGTAGAGATACAATTTTTTTTTTCAAAAATATTTCTCATTTAATCATACATTCCTCAATTTAAGCTGTCAATTACCATCTTTGATAACTCAAGGGCCTTAATATTTAATAAAAAAAAATTATTAGATCATGAATATTAAATCATCCAAAGTTAAATTTAATTTTTAGATTTATTTTAATCGAAGAGCGCCATCTGCTAAAGCAATATAACATAAACTGCATTTTAAATACTAAACTTTATTATATATATTTCCAATCATTACAAAAAAAAATGTCTCTCAGATATACATATTATTATTTATTTAAAAACACGTAAATAATTTTTCAAATAAATAGTTTGAGTTATTTAAAATGGGTTATACTTTTTATGTAATTTTTTTTAATGGGTTAGAGGAATTTCATCTATTTACCATTAACAAGAACTCTGGTTACTATTGCGGTATAAGGGGTAGGTTGGAGGAGCACTGAATTTGAGATTTGGAATTTGGTGAGATTGATGAGTTGATGCATTGGAATGTTTGGGGGTTTGGAACTTAGTTTGATTTTTGCTCATTAATTGACCAATTAATTAATTAGGACAAATAATAGGATTTATTTATGATTTGAAATTTGGATATTATTTTTGGTTCATTTATTTAAAATTTTTGGTTGCTCACATAATAATAATAATAATATTGCTTTGGTGAAAGTGCATGTGCAACTCTATTATTGTGGATGTCTTGTCACTTTGCGTTACATTTATTAAGGTGAAAATGATTTTTATTTTACCACATTAAAGTAGAATTTATACTACTAAAATGTATTAATTGTATCCAATATTCGCTCAATCTATAGGTTCAAAATTATATATATATATATGTATATAATTTTTTTTCTTGGGTGTGTTTTATAATACTTAAGTAATAGCTACTTCTACTCATAGTTTTTTTTTTGGTAAATTCTCCAAAATATCTATATTATGCTCTCTTTTTTTTTTTTCCTTTTTCTTATTTATATATAAAAAAGATGATGACGAAGAAGAGGTCGAAGGAAGGAGATAAACATTTAGGGTATAAATATTTTTAAAATGTAAAAAAAAATTATAGTACAAGTAACATAGTGGTAGAATACAAATAGAACTATCATTTTATCGATTTAAGAACAATTCAAAAGTGTTTTTTTTTTAGTGGTAGAATTAATCCTTGAGGTTTATGGGAGGAATTTGGAAGATATTTAGCTATTTTCTCTTTTAATTAAAATATGCTTCAAGTAGGTAAACTCTTAAAACCATCTTAAAAGGCTTGTTTATGTTATCAGCTGTTAAAATCCATTTACCTAAAAAATTATAGTTAAATTATTAACAAGCGGTTGTCATATAAATAATAAATCTTGCTTTGATACCATGTGAAAAAACTATTTAATTTAAACATTATAACTATTAAATGAGAGTCTAACTATGTATATTAAACATAAGTACATAAATTATCAAGACTAGTGGACAAGTTGATTTATTTTAACATTGCAAAGTCAAACTGAAAAATAATATGTAATTATATTAAGTTCATATAAAATAGTAGGGATTTTTGAAGATTATTAATAATAAGCACATATATTAATTATTTAAAGTCAAACGGAAAAGACTTATTTTTGCTACAGTATATAGTTAAAAGAAAATATTAAAACAATTACTATAATTACGTTTATAATTATTAGACGATAGAATACACACGAAAAAATGCGAATGGGTGGATCAAAGACTTAGGTAGCAACCATGCTGATCCGACCTGAAGACATCGAATGGACATCGATTGTGTCGACTTTGTCACTGGACTTAACGGTCATTTATCTGGTGACTCTTGAATCACCTGTTGGCTAGTCAACAACAATGATTGTGTAAGAGAACCACAAGTCGATCCACCGATAGAATACACACGCAAACAAATGTGA
>JAJIYU010014414.1:0-13245 GCA_030144865.1 Tinospora cordifolia
ATTACGGCTATCATATATTTATGCCAAATCCTGGTCTCCAAGGATGACGCAAGACCCACTGTACGCGACCGTCCCATACCAGTAGAATACAGTGCGTTCAAGTTCTTCCAAAGAGTCCGTTTATCGCCCATTACAATTTCGCAAGTGTCTCGCTCCTTAAAGCAGACGCAAGACCCACCATACGCGACCGTCCCATACCAGTAGAATATAATGCGTTCAAGTTCTGCCCAAGAATCGATCACTCACCATACATGGTCTGTCATTCTTCAAATCCAGGATTCCTCCATACCCCCAAATGCCTATGCGTCCCATACCACATAAAGACCCAAGGATACAGGATCCTCCTGAATCGAGTCATGATCAAAGCAAGTGTGCGTTTTCACATTATAAGTCTCTAGCTTATGTCCTAGAAGCTTTTATTGAGATCCACTGTTTTCAAGACATCACCCGGTCATCCCTAACCTAAGGTTACAAGACTTGGATTATTGAATCCACAGTTGAGTCACCAATCTGACTCACTCCCACTTCTATGTGACGTCCTTTGTCTCAAGTTTCCCTGGATCCTTTCTAAAGTAGCGCAACACTCGTAGAGAGTAAAACTCAACCTACAGGGCTACTATCCAAAGGAAAGCGCATCACTCGCAGGGAGTACAGCCTCCACCTACTGGGCTACTATCCAATGGAAAGCGCATCACTCGCAAGGAATACAGCCTCCACCTACAGGGTTACTTTCCAATGGAAAGCGCATCACTCGCAGGGAGTACAGCGTCCACCTACAGGGCTACTATCCAATGGAAAGTGCATTACTCGCAGGGAGTAGAACTCCGTCCACAAGGCTACTACCCGTACTCAAATCCGTCTGCGAATGGTCACTTGAGCACTTGACATCACCTAAATCTTTTCTAGACTTCTAGCCACATAATTACTAGTGAATTTCTTTTATTAACTCTCTCTTTTCAAAAACATTTCAAATCGAAATCATTTCTGGTGAAAATCAAATCTGGTGAAATTTTCTTTTCAATAACATTGTCATAAAAACAGTTCCATCTGGCATTACTCGGCCAGGAAAAATCTAGTCATGCCCAGTGTTATCGAACACTAAGCTCTGATACCAAAAACTCTGTCACACCCCGACCCCTGGAGCGGACGTCGTGTCTGTCAATCTGTGGCCCCGTAGTCGGGCGTCCCGCGGCTCCAAGCTCGGCTCGTGGTCCGCCGAGGCCCCGGGCGTGCGGCAGATGTCGTCAGTCTATCTTTCTACCTCTATACACGAGGTTTAAATCGTTTCTTTGATTTCAAAGACTCATTTTAATCATGCTTCACTAAGCAGTTAGTTTCAAATCAGATTCACCGGTTGTTCAAAATCATATTTATACTGGAAATCAAGATAATAGTATCGGAAACACATTTCGGATCAAACCTTTCTAAATCATTGAACATTGTTTAGCAATACTATATCTAAAAATCATCAGTTTATCAGTCAAGATAAAACAGTGTTCAAAGTGGTAAAAACAGTCCTGTATATACAGATACAAAAATTATACATGGCCCTCTGGCCCAAGTTCAAAATAAACATCGTAAAGACTGTACAAAATCAGAGAGATAGTTAAACAAAAATATCACTCTCTCTCTTTATACATCCTCAGGTCTCCAATCTGCATCCTCATTGAGCGCCGGGCTCAAGAGTACCTGTAAAATAAAAATGGGGTGAGCTCGAAAGCTCAGTGGATTCCCCTACACATCAATAGCATTATACAAACGAGCATACAAAACATGCAAACAGTTTCAATCATTAGGGCGTTTCAAACACTTAGTCAGTTTATCGGTTGCAATCTAATATCAGGAATTTACCATCTGATATCAGGAATTAACCGAAAGAGTGAACCACTCTCAGTATCCCAGTTGTGGTCCTGAACACAACCAGGCACGACATCTTTATAACACAGAAGTCTACCTCTGAGACCACGACCCAAGAAGATACTAAAACCAAGGGAAAAATCCTCATGACTTTCCAAATTTGAGGGTCTCATACAGCCGCTCGCAGTTTGGCCTAGTTGGGGATACCCACGATGACGTCCTCGGACATCCGGAGAACCTCAACGCGATGTACCACCAGTGCCTGTCCATCGCCCCGGTACGTGGAGTTCTTAATAAACCTTTTATGTTCTTTAGTTTCACAATCATGGTTTTCATTCCACACAGCATATAGACATGCTTATTTCCAATGCTAATCTAGGTAAATAAAGCAAACAGACATCAAGCTAATCATAGTATCCTGGTACTAGAAAGCAAGTAACCGGACATTAGGATATCATGTTAATCAGTCCACCCAAGGCATACATCCCTAGCATGAAACTAAGTATAGGAATTTAAACACAGATCACATTCTGCATCCTACGTCCGCATAATACTAAAGAGTGAGGAAGAGATAATCAACCCAACCTGTGCATGCCGAAACACTCCGAGATTATCACCCCTCGCTCAGTAATCCAATATCGTCAATCTGCATCATTAGATGATAATGGTACATTACTCTGGGCCTTAAATACACATCTAACACAATCCTAAAGGTCTGTTATCAATTAGTGCTCGAGAGTGTTGGCTGCTGCATCAAAATCTACTCCTGAGGTGGGGCTTGTACCTGCGGCTCTGGTGCTGCCTATGCCTACATCTGTGGCAACAACAACACTCTAATAATCTACTCAGTGACCCATCTGGTAATGTAACACCCCAACCCCCTAGAAACAGGTTTAAGCTCAACCATATGGTAGGTTGGGTTCTATGTTAAATTTACAAGTACACAACTTGCATCTCAATTCCTTTATTCTAACACTTATTGAAATACTCATAAATACACTTTTATTGAGTTTAGTTTTCAACAAGATAATACAAGTGAATAAAGGAAAACTTCGAACTCTTTATTTATCCAAAATAAAATAAAGAAATACATTATTAAATTCATATAACCAAAAGAAAGAGTACATAATTCTAAAATTTAAAACAAAAATTATAGGGGAGTCTTTATTCAAAATTTGGGCAATATGCCCTTACATAGAAACTTTCTAAAAGTAGACTTTCTAATTCTTTAGCAAGCTTGATCATGCATTTCAAATTTTTAAAAAATAAAAGGAAGGGGTAAGCATATAGCCCAGTGCATCATTAATTAAACAACTAAGTTACTATTTCAAATCAATAGCACATCCAAATTCAAGCACTTTCGTGCATTAAGTGATTCAAGCAACTTGTTGGTTGTAGTTTGCATAAAGACTAAAAGGGGTTCTACTCCCTTAATGTTCTTAATTTAGATACCCCTCTTTAGGGTAGAAAGACATTTTTTTATCACTTTGCATTGAATGCCACACACCAAGTATCCCTTAGTTGTGCCTCGCAACCACACACTCCAAGCGTTTGTTAAGAACACCCATAGCACCCATACGAGTCACTATGACAGTACGTGGCTCTTATCTTCAATTTCGTATATTTAAGAATCACATAATCATAAAAGAAATTCAAAATGTAAATCTCAGAATTTTTAAACAACCAATAAAGGCTGAAAACATTACATAACATGCTTGAAACATTGAATTAAATCCTACACATAGATTCTAAGCATGGTATGTTCTTATTAGTGATTAAAACATAAACACATGCTAAACTAAAATTAAAATATGATTAACCATGTTGAAACTAAAACAAAACATGGTGAAAATTAGAATTTAAATAAGCATGAACATGCAAGAAATTAAAAATAGCAAAGTAGAAGTTTAAGAAATCCCCTCTACCTTAATCTGAGTTTCTTGTTGAATCAGACAGAGGCTCCCCTTATCTACCACTTTCAAAACTACAAGAACTTCTAATAACCAACAAAAATACTTCAAAAACTCTCTTAAATACTGAAATAAGAACTTCTCACACAAGAAAGAAAAGAGAGTGAGAAGAGATGCCAAGAAGAGGCAAGAATAAGCAAAGAAGAAAGTATCAATTCTTTGCTTTGCTATGAGAAGAATGGGAGCATGAGGGGGTTTATATAGAGTTTCATGAGCCCTAGTGGATGTTTGGGCATGCTTACACTAGGAAACTTTCCCATTCCTTTATGGGGACATTTTGGAATGCATAGATTGAGTGTGCACACGATTTAGAATGTAAGTTGATTTGGTTTCCAATTCATAGTGTAAACACAAGATATAAGCTTTATTTGATTTCCTATGTATGTGTGAACAGAAAAATGATTTAGAATGTTTACTATTATTTGATTGAAAGTTAATCTAGGTGTGATATTGTGAGCAAGGCAACTTTCCAATATGTTTTGGTAATGGATTCCTTTTCTTATGCACGACAAATCAACAAGATTTGGCAATCTTCTATTTTGAATTAGAAACTTATAATCTTGCTCCTAAGATGTCTAGAAACATTTTTCAACAACTTCTATTCTTGGATTAGAAACTTTTAATCTTGTTCCTTAGGTTTTTAGAAACATTTTTCAGCAACTTCTATTCATAAATTAGAAACTTCTAATTTGGATTATTTGGGATGTTTTTGGTGTGCAGCATGGTGTATATGATCACATCATGGTGCACATGGAACCATTCATTCATGACACTAAGTAGTACATCTCATAAGGGTGGCATACCTGATTATTTTTATGGCACATGGGATCCTTCTACATGAACTCAAGTAAAGGAAACACCTGATGGAGCTTAGGGTAAGGTGAGGGTACACATGACCATGGTGTTCCACCCATGTGACTTACAAATGCCTAGGGTGGCCATGACTTCATCGATTCAGAAAAATCAACTAAAAATTAATATCTCCTTACTTACAATGAATTATGATTTATAACCTATTGTTTTGGAATCACATGAACCTAATGCACATTTTAAGATATGGTTTGGCCCAAGGTGATTTTCTCTCAAAAAATTTCCTTTTTAAGACCCACTGAGGTCACTGGGAAAATAAAAATCCAAATCTCAGTCAATTGTTTTGATTTTTGGATATGTCATTTATTTTGTTAGTTTATGTCATTTCATTTCATTTTGGGTCATTTTGATCTCCGGAAGTACCCTAAATGTCAATTCTTTCCTAATTTGGACCCCCTAAAGGGTGTTTGACAAATGAAAACCTTAACCTCGACTAATTATTCTAATTTTTGGATATGTTGTCCCATTAGTTGATTCATGTCACCTTACTTTATTTTAAGTTGTTTTGGGTCCCTAAGGGGTAGTAAATGAGAGTTTTGGAACTTGCCAAATTTAGCCCTAAAATGAGCCCGATTTCATTTTGCACCCAAATTTCACTAAATAAATGATATATTTCATTTAATTGAATACAAAGAAGTTAGGGTATTACAAGTAATCTCTTCCCAAAACTTTGGAGTCAACACAGCCCCAACTTGAGCCTCAGTCTGATTAACATGTGCACCCTGCCCCTGAGGTTTAGTCTCATTAGATGCGGCAGCTCTTTTAGTTAATTTTTTTGGATCCAACCATTTATCTACAACTAAAGATCCATTCAGTCATCATAAATTGATTGAAGTAATCTCATATATATACTTAGAGCATATATTTCCATCGTACTAACATGACTCAATATTCATGTCTCTAAGTTCTCTTTTGTTCAATAGCCTACTGGTTTATGCTTTAGGTCTATGATGAATTGTTCATTTCTAGGTATAGGATTTCGTGTCAAAATTTAAAAAACATTCATGACATATATATTGAAAATTTTCACATAGACAAGGCATGTAAGCAAATAATCATACTTATAGTCAAGAATGCATTACAAATAGCATGCTAGCACAGCAAGATTCTAAGATTTGGCCAATGCCTTCGAGTTCAGGCATCCATACCACACTTGCCTATCAACATAGACTTCCACTCAGAGATCTTACTACACCCAAACAACATTGGAAATGTCTTAATGTCTAAGGCTTCCCAAGCTCGATTACACTTGATTGTCTCACACTGGCCAAGCATAGGGAAACAAGTTTGTCCCACACTACCGATCGCTCACCAAACATGGTCCGTCAATCTTTGAGTCTAGGATTCTTCTAAATCCCTGAATTCTTATGCATTCCTGTAACACTCCAATCCCCATATTCTTTCAATTTTTGTTCATAACGACTATTTTGATAGTGGACTTAACCATACAGGCAGATTGGCCTGGTGTTACTTTACAAGTGAACTGACACTTGACATTTTATTTCAACTATCTTATGCCTTAATGCAATTCAATAGTACTAAACTCAATTTTAGAAATCAAATCAAATAAGGCCATAATACAAGAGATAAAAGAAATTCATAAACTTTATTAATTTAAATAAAGTAAAGTACATAACTCAATCTTAAAATAAAACTATTACAGCGGAATATTCAAAACTTGGGCTACATGACCTTATATTCAAATATAGAAACTTTCTAAAAATAAAGAAACTATCACAATTTACAACGTCTTCATGCATGTTCAATTTCCTGAAAATAAGAGAAGAAAGGTGAGTACATAGCCTAGTGCATCTTTTTTCAAACAACCAATTTTCTAATTTAGACTAAAAACACATCCATAATTCATACACTTGTATACATTAAGCGTTTCAAGCAACATTTTGTGTATAGTTGTAACTTAAACCAAAAGGGTTTCCAAGGCCGTTGATGTTCTTAACAAAATACCTCCTCAGAGTAAAAAAAAAAAACATTTCCTAGTTATTTTCATTGGACTTTTGGACTTAGGGCCTCTTACCCACAAACCAAGTAACCCACATGTTCACTATGATGGTACATTGTAATACCTTGAAAACTTCGTACCAAATGAAATGCAATTCATGGTATATTGAGTGAAATTTAGGTGCAAAATAAAATCGAGCTTGTTTCAGGGATAAATTTGGCAGGTCCTAAAACTTTCATTTAATGACCTTTAGAAGTCTAAACTCACTTGAAACGAAGCAAGTGACTTGAACTGCCCAATTGAACAATATATCTGAAAATTAGCTCAATTGGTCAAGATTAGGGCTCCAATTTGCCAAACACCTTTTAAGGGTTTAAATTAGGAAAGAAATGGCATTTAGGGAACTTTGAGGATTCAAAATGATGCAAAATTCCATGGGATTGCATAAACAAACAAAACACACGGCATATCCAAAAATTGGGGCAATTGGCCAAGATTCAGGTAAAGTACTTCAGTGGGCTCTAAATAAGGACGGTTTCGAAGGAAAATCGCCTTGTGCCAAACTATATGTTAAAATTTGTGTCTTGATCATGTAGTTCCAAACTATAGGTTATACACCTAAATTCCTAGTGATTAGAGAGATATTAGATTTTATTAAATTCATGTGAACCCATAAAGGCATGGCCACCCAAAATATGTGCAAGTCACATGGGTGGAATACCATAATCAAGTGCACCGCACCCTACTCAACCACCATGGGACGTCTTCCCTTATGTGATTCCATGAAATGTAATCCAATGTAACACACAAGTGATTCAATACACCACCCATATGAGACGTCCCACCTAAGATTTAGAAATCCATGAAGATTGATTTCATAGACCAAGATAATGATCATGTGTTCCATGCCTCACCTTAGCAAAACCAATCCATCCATGCACATGTGTGTGTGCACACATGTGAATTAACCTAATTAGAAAGGTTTATAATCAAAATTGATGCTCACTCACAAACCCTAGCCATCACCCCTACACAAGAAACAAAAGTAGAATGTGTATAAGGGAAATCTAGCAATGGTGCCAAATCTAGGAGATATGCCCACTTGGTGTGCCATCTATGGGTTCAGCTCAAATCAGAAAGTTTTGTAGAACCTAGATCAGTATCTAAGAGTATGATATGGTGCCCCTCATGTGGTGATAGTGTGCTCATCAAAGTTGGACATCCAAAAAAGAAAAAAAAAAAGGAAAAATTGCCATGTGTGTGCTTGTGTGATGTGCAAGCAAGTGAACCAAAGGAGAAGGTTCTAAGAGAATATTCTCTCTTACGATGGGACATCCAGAATGGTTATGGAAGGGTTCTAACTTGAAGGTATTCTCAGAAGTTGAATTAGAAAAGATGCCAGAGAATATTCCTTGGTGCTATAAGAAAATAGGCAAGATTGGTGATCCATGAATTTACTTGCCATGTCTTCCTTTTAGTGTTTGGAAACTTGCTCAAAAGTGAAAAACTATCCATGCCGCCCAAGCTACCCTAGGCCGTTCCCTTGGCTCTTGGAAAAAACTATAAATACCCCCCTAAGTTGCACACAATCCCTCTTTCGAAGAATAAGAGAGATTCCTCCCTATTGTGTTCTCAAACCTTTTCTTCTTCTTCTTTTCTTTTTTTTTTCTTTTGTACAAAGGTGAGAGAATTTTTGTTTTAGCATTTAGTGATTAGTAGAAAGTTGTTTTGCCAAGATTCAAAAGTGCTAAAGCAAAGGGAACCTCTGCTAGAATTTGGGAAAAACGTATCATCTAAGGTAGAAGTTGTTTTCTTGAACACTCTTTTCATATTTGAGCCATTAGCATGTTCATTCTTGTGTGATGTTTTTTGTATTTTTTTGAAAATCATGATTCAAGTTTTCACTTCTATTTTTCAGTATTTGTGTATGTCTCAATTTTGGTGAATATTCAAGATCACGCATTTATGATGCTCATTTCATGTTAGTATCATGTTTTAGGAGTTATTCTAAAGTTTGGTGCAAGATATTGAATTGGAGGTGAATTGTTTTACAATTTGTTAAATTCTAAAATTTATTTCCAGCTTGTTCTTATATTCTAAAATTTTATTTATATTTTGTGAATATGGGCCTTAAGATGAGAAGATGGTGATACAAATCACGTACCATCATAGTAGACACATGGTTGCTATGGGTGTTTTCTTCTTATGATTAGTTCATAAGGTTAGTAATACTAAATGATTGGTTGGTGGGTTAGAATCCCTAAGTCCAAAGTCCAATGAAATAGACTAAGAAATGTCATATTTCACTCTAAAGAGTCACTTAGTTGAAAACATCAAGGGTTGAAAAACTCTTTTAGTGTAAGTTCCAACTTTACACAACTTGATGCTTGAATCGCCTAATGTTTGTTAGTATTTGAATTATGAATGTGTTAGTGATTTAAATATGAAAATGGTTATTTCAAATCCATTGAGCTTAGTGTTCACCCTTCCTTTAACACTTTTCATGAAATTGAATATGTAAGGACTCATGACATCTCCTTTGATTTAGAAATTTCTATATAGGGCATGTTTGCCCAATTTTGTTATGATTTCTACTGTAATTGTTTTTAAGTAAAAGTTATGTACTTTTTTCTCTATGAACTAATAAAGATTAGAATTTTCTTTTATCTCTTATAGTGTGGCCTTGTTTAGTTTTTATATTAAGGCACAAGATATTGGGAATGGAAAGTCAAGTGTGCGTCACTTGTAAAGTAACACCAGACCTACCCCTGCCTTGTGGTTAAGTCCACTATTTGAACAACTGTTTCAACAGTGGTTAAGTCCAAACACTCATAAAAGGAAATACACTCGTAGTGAAGAATACAAGGGTCGGGGTGTTACAAAGGTGGATAGTTATTAAACACCAACATCTCATAATTAATCTTACAAGAATTATAAAATAAGAGAAATAAATTTCAAAATATATAACAATTTGAAAATCAAAGCATAAATCATCCAAAAACATGCATCATACATTGAAACCTAAACATGCTACTAGGCATGACATGGATTCATGAATGCTTAAATCATGCTCATGTACTAAATAAAAACTGATATCATAATTAAATTTTTGAAATTAAAACAAGAATGATTTTGGAAAACTAAACATGCAATGAACATGGAATAATATAAAGAAGAAAAGAGAAGGTTTTAGAAGTTACTTCCACGTTATGAAGCTTTTTCTCAAAATTCAGTAGATGTTCCTTTCTTCAACACTTCTAGCACTTCAAAACCACTCAAGAACACTTAATCAAACACTCAAACTTCTCAAGAATACCTCAAGATCACTCAAGAACACAAGGGGTACCAAGAAGAAGGCTATAACAAGCTAAGAGGGAAGTATCAACTCTTTGCTATGAGATGAAGAATAAGTGTGTACAAGGGGGCTTATATAGATTTTCAAGAGCACTAGGGGCAACGATTTTAGCAACTTGGATTAGGGTTTCCTCACATGTGATAGCTAGGTTTTTGACATAACACATATAGAGGGCAACTACAATTTTTGCATAGAGGTTATGATGGTCTTTTCTTCATATGGCACCAAGACTGGAGCATTTTGGGTTTAGGAAACTTTCTAGTTTGTCAATTTCAGTTTCCCCTTTGTGTGTAACTGCTAGGGTTTAGAGTGTGAGCATGGTTCATCATTTAGACACTTCTAATTAGGGTTGTTCACATGTGCACACACACACACACACACATGGACCGATTTTAGCATAATAGACCATGGCGCACATGATCAAAGTATGGTGTACATGAAATCATTCTTCATGGTTTCCCATAGGTGTGGTATACTTGATCATTTCAATGGCACATGAGATCATTTTACATGATTCCAAATAAGGGAAACATCCCATTGAGGTTGGATAGGCTGAGGGTGTAAGTGATCATAGTGTTCCACCCATGTGGTTTTGACATGATTAGGAGTGGCCATGAATTTGTGGGTCCACATGAATTTTATAAAAATTCATATCTCATTATTTACCAAGAATTAAGGACTTTAATATATATTTTTGTATTCATAATAAAATAATGCATATTTTCAAATTATCAATTGACTAGGGTGACCCTCATTTCATTTACTTTCCTAATTTAGACTCCATTGAAGGGTATTAAGCAAATGAAACCCAAATTTTGGCCAATTGAGCTGATTTTTGGATATGTTATCCAGTTGATCAATTCATGGCATCTCCTGTCATTTTTGGTCGTTTTTAGGTCAAGAGATACACTAAATGGGGTTTTCATTTCTCACTCAAATTCAATCAAATGCAATTAAAGTGTTTCATTTTATTCAGTACTAGATTACAGGGTATTACAACCTATCCTTCTTAAAAAAAAATTGTTCTCAGAATTTGTAGAAAATTCAAAATTCCTAGTAAATAGGTGTGGGTATTTGGGTTTCATTTCGCTCTTCAGTTCCCATGTAGCTTATTCCACCCCATGATGCTTCCACAGTACTTCAACTAAGGGAATATCCTTAGTTCTCAGGTTTTGCACTTTTTGGTCAAGGATTCTAACAGCCGCTTCTTTGTATGTGGCATCACCCAGAACATTTACTTTCTCCCAATGGATGATGTGAGAGGGGTTTGGTTCATATTTGCTCAGCATAGACATGTGAAATACGTTATGAGCCAAGGTCATCCGACTAGGTAAATCCAATTCATAAGCATATTCCCCGATTCTTCTAAGTATTTCAAATGGTCTAAAAAATTTTGGTGATTACTTCCCTTTGAACCCAAATCTCTTGATGCCCTTCTGAGAACTAATTCTTAGAAACACCTTGTCATCCACTTACAACTCTAGTGGTGTAACACGCCAGCCCCCAAGACTTTCAATTGAACTCAACCACAAGGCGGGTATAACAACCCGGTCCCACCATGACGATATTGTCCCCACCTTAGCCACCATTCACTGGGTGTAGGGTTTTTTTCTTGGCAAGACTTTAACCTGAGTCTTCCAAAAGTGCTCGACACAATGAGACACCTTCGAATGGACATTTAGCCTAGGAATCCCCCTGGAGTCAGACCAATGTAGGATATTACAATCCAACCCCCTTAGGAGCAATCTCATCCTCTAGATTCACACCTTCAGTACACACAAAACGGCTCTGATACCATTTGTAACAACACAAGCCTACTGTGACGATATTGTCCCCACCTGAGCCACCACTGACTCAGTGCAGGGTTTTATTCTTGGCAAAACTACAACCTAAGTCTCCCAAAAGCTTTCGGCACAATGACACACCCTTGAATGTACATTTAGCCTAGGAATCTCCCTGGAGTCGGACCGATGTAGGATATTGCAATCCACCCCCCTTGGGAGCAATCTCATTTTGAAGATTCACATCTCTGATACACACAGAGCGACTCTGATACATTTGTAACAACTTAGGTCCACCATGACGATATTGTCCCCACCTTAGACACCATTGATTGAGTGTAGGGTTTTGTTTTTGGCACGACTTGAACCTGAGTTTCCCAAAAGCGCTTGGCATAATAAGACATCCTCAAATGCACATTTAGCCCGAGAATCCCCCTGGAGTCAAAGTGATGTGGGATATTACAACGAGATTGCTCCCAAGGGAGGTGGATTGTAATATCCCAGATTGGTCCGACTCCAAGGGGAAACTCAGGTTTTGGGAGACTCAGGTTCAATTGCAAGCCTTATTAATGATGATTGCTTTTGGGAGACTCAGGTTCAAGTTTTGCCAAGAACAAAAACCTACATAGTGGCTAAGGTGGGAACAATATTTGTACGTAGTGGGCCCCAATTGTTACAGCAAGGCAAGCCATGTTACTTTTACAAGTGCACAACTTACATCACATTCTTTTTCAATTATCTCAAGTCTTATTAATTCAAGATGAACACACAGGCCAAACAATTTAATTTTTAATTTATTAAACTACTGCAAGGGAATAAAAGAAGTATTCTAATCTTTATTTATTCAATAGAATAAAGAAATGCATGTTCCGAATCTTAAATATTTAAGATAATTACATATAAACTTTCCAAATTTAAAATCATATCAAATACTCAATAGTCTTCATGATTCAATTTCGTAAAATATAAGAGGGGAAGGGGTGAGCATATAGCCTAGTGGATCATTCCATGAACAACTAAGTTGTTAATTCAAATTAAAAGCATATCCAAATTCAAACACTTATAAACAATTAGGCGATTCAAACAACCTCTTTGGTTATTGTTGATATTAAGACTGAAAAGGGTTCTAATCCTTTGATGTTCTTATCAAAATACTCCACTCTTAGATGGAAAGACAATTCATCTTGTCATATTCCATTGGAATAAGGATCTCATGTCCACATTCCAAGTATTTTGGATTATATCCATCCACACATAGTGATGATCCCCATATACACTTAATATATGTAAAGAACACCCATAGTATCACTTACATTACTATGACTATACATGTAACACCTTACCCCCGTATCATCAAGCATTGGACCATCCACCGTTTTTCTTGACAGTGGACTAAACCAGACGGCGGGTTGGGTCATGTTACGTTACAAGCGACGCACACTTGACTTTCTA
>JAJIYU010014415.1:0-13270 GCA_030144865.1 Tinospora cordifolia
ACAATATATATATATATATATATATATATATATATATATATATATATATATAACAATGAAAAATATAACATGAAATGAATCAAAAGAACAATATAACCCAATAGCCATGTACTATGTATATCTGTATTAAACTAGTCATTTGACTGAAATGAGTAATTCAAGTTCATGCCAATGAAAATCATTCTTTTATGCTAAGTTCCACATCTTTCACTTGTTAATTGATTACAAATTTATAAATTGCTAATGATATTGTCGTTTTAAAATCAAGATAGGGAAAATTGTCTCTCTATCCTCTTTTTCTTTTTATGAGAAACATACTCTCATCCTCTACCTCCCTACTTTTTAAAAATTAAATGTAATGAAATCGAAATCAAATGTAATTTAAATGAAAAAGAAATGTATTTGATGTAAATTAATACAAATTTAAATGAGATGTAAGTGAACTGCTGAAGAAAACTTGCATTAAAATTGAATTTAATAGAAATCTTGAGGCTTACGCCTCAAATTGTAAGGCATGCACCTGTGAGGCTTAGGCCTCAAGGTCTTTTTCTTCCGCCTGTAGCATGACTATATAGAAAGAGAAAGTATATATATAAGAATTACAACAGGATGCAATTCTCACATGTTCTACTGCTTGGAAAAATAAAGCGTAAGCATTAATATTTGGTTCTAGCACAATCAAACTTGGTATTGTTGGAAAACCATCAGAAATTCTATGCAACAGTACTTAGGCAGTGGCCAAACCCAACAATGTACATTAAATTACCACTAATATGCTCCCTCACTCCTGCACATATGGAGAAACAAAAGGCAAAACATATACCAAGCATATCAATTGGTTATTTGCAGCAAAGAGACTTTGGATGAAAGACTTCTCACAAAATTGGAGCTCTAATATATGATAAAGACCACTGAGCTAACAGCTGTAGCTACAGCTGTTAAGTAGAGACCTAACAATGTTTATCAAGCTAACACTAATAATACAGGTATGATAAAAACCACTGAGCTAAGAGCTACAGCTGTTAAGTAGAGACCTAACAATGTTTATCAAGCTAACACTAATAATACAGGTATGATAAAAACCACTGAGCTAAGAGCTACAGCTGTTAAGTAGAGACCTAACAATGTTTGTCAAGCTACCACTAATAATACAGATTTTCAAACATTATAGTGGAAATCTATCAAAAATGACAGATAGCATATTCTAAAGTATTATTCCTAAATTATTGAAATGAAAACAAGATCCAGAGGTTAACTTTAGAATTTGACAAAAAAAAAAGCATAGGTAAAAAATCCTCCCCAAATAACAGCCACTTAAATCTAGCTGATGTGAAGAAATGAAAGTTCAAGGAGACCACTGCCAAAGGCGCTTTTTCAAACAAGTACATTGCAGTATTAGATTTTCATTGTAGATGTTCTCAAATATGGTGGTTCGGTTGCTATTTTAAAAAGAATTTCTTCAAGCAATCATAATTACAGTGTATTATTCATACATTTCTATATATGTATAAACAAATGAACAAAGGTGTTTTTTTCTTTTAAATATTGTCTAACAAAATCATGGACTTATTTTAGTTTATGGAGTAAGATGTCATGCTAGACATACTTATTGCACATTCTTATAGTTTCTTGAATCATGCAAAGCATATATCGTAGAAAAATTTAAATAAAGAAAAATGATACAAAATATATTCATACAAGCCATAGGTTATTGCTAGCAAAATTAGATAAAATATCATCCATGCAAAACATGTTTCAAATAAGGATTGATCCCAAGGTAACAACTCAATACAAACAATGCTATTAACAGGTGATCAGTCAAGCCTCATGAGCTGATACATGATAACTAAATAGAATAAACTTGTATAGCTGTAAGCCAATACCTCCTCAAAAGCCCAATCTTCAACATGGTCATTAGACTCACCACCCCTTGGTGACCATATTAACCCTTCTATCATGCCGGTGAACTTGTTTATCTTGTCTCCTAACACAGCCAACTCTCTCCATCCTCTTTGTCCTCGCATCATTTCATCCATTCTGCTCACAACCAATGCTATAACTTGAACAGACAAGATGGTACAACATAGTATGGGTAGAAAAATCTTTTATTAGCGTAATATTATCACAGAAGAGAAGGCCATGGCACAACAGAAAAGTTGCTCTATTGTAACTTGGATGTTATAAATTCAAATCAGAAAATAGCACCTTGCAGAGGAGGGGTTGGGCTGCATAAAATGTCCCGGCCCTTCCACAAACTCTGCAATTACTGGATGTGAGATTGCTAGGTACGCCATTTGTACAGTGACAGTTTTACACTTTTATGCATTTTTTAATGTCTTGGAGAAAAATTCTTGCCAGAAACTACATTATGGAATGATGAGCTTTCAAAGATAAAGTGGATCCCTTCCCATCCATATGGATACAAGTAGATTACACCCGTGAAAAGATCTTTACCTAAGAAAAGCTTTCTGCACAGAAGTGCCCAAATCTCCAGTTGAATATGCGTCATTTTTCAACACTTGTTGGTGAAGAAATTTTGCACAAAACTTTGCAACTACCTTACCTGGATTGATAGGATTTTCACAAAATTATTAATGGAGCCAGACACCACCCTCGAGCCAAAAAAAAAAAAAAAAAAGGAGATTATCAAAAGAACACAAGGATCTACTGCATCATTAAGGTCAAAGGCAAACTGCCAACAAGCCACAAATCTAAGCAAATAGAGACTAGTGTTATTAAGGTGCATGACTCAGGTTAGGCGCAAACCCACCCCGCAAACCTGCAGCCATGCACGCATGGATAGCACAGGCATGTTAGTGAGGTGCATGCTGTTTTTGCACCTTGGTGAACCTCATTGATCTTTTCCTGTTTTCAAGTTTTAATTGTTTGATTAACTGTTTTTTTAGCTACTAATGATACAACTACTGATAATATAATTGGATAATAATATTATTACATTTAAAAATATAAAGACATTGCTTGCTCTACTCTAAAAACAAAAGCACGGCCTTTTTCCTTTCAATTTTTTGCTTTAACTTCAACAACATAAAGGATGAAGAAGCATGAAGGAAGCAACAAATATTGTTGCTTCTTCCACACAAAAGAAGAGGAGCAGGAGGAGGATGAGGGAAGAAGAAAGCAGAAGATGCAGTAACGCCTCCACCACACCACCATGGGCCCCGTCCACTTCCCCATTCTCCTCCTCTTCCTTTTCTCTATTCATGGAATTCCTACAATGAAAATAAATAAAATTATTAATGAACTTTAGGAAGTGAAAAAATTCCATAATTACATTGCAAATCATTGAAATGTTAACTAGTTAAATGGCGGATTATGTCTAGTTTGCTTATCTTTTAAATTTGTAATACAATGATTAATTAAAATCTATAAAAATACATTTTTGCATTTCCTTTGTGCCTTAAATCACTCAAGTGCACACCCCACCTTGAGTGCACCGCCTTACGCCCTTAATAATAATGATCAAGACGCAAAAAATAGTAAAAGAAGGTGACTAAATACAAATTATGTCCGCAGAACAACAAGTAAACTGCGATGGAGAGTAGTTTATACAGTAAAAGCAGTTAACATTTCTATGACAAATATGAATACAAGTATTTTTGTGGATCTCGGATTGTGCGAACTGCATTGATGTGGGTTTTTTTTTAACTTGCATTTAATGTAGAGATTTACCTCCATGACCATCATAAACACCAAAGAAGGATGTAGAGTTGTCCAGATCTGGATATGCTGCATGCTATATTAAACAATAGATCTACTATCAGCTAGTGCCAGCTTACATAAAATATGAGATTTTAGAACACGCGCATAGGCATTTAAAAGATACTATATGCTGAAAATAAGTTGAGAAGCTACAATAGCAAGAACAATACTCATAAGACCATCAAAAGTCAGCCAACAATATGGTCTAAACTCCATTCTTATTGGTTACAGTCTCTAGAGGTTTCACTATTTTTCATTATAGAAAACTAGCTTAGGACAACTTGGTGTTTTTCAGTAAGACAGATAAACTGAAAAGTACATACACAAGATGAGCTGTTAAAAAGGCATGTGTGTTTTCTTCTAATTCTGTCAGCTCAGAATTTCATTGTTGATGAACATATTGATGCCAGTCCAGACTGAACTATTTTCTTCCAAATGATTTTGACCGTAATTTTGATTAAAAACGCTTGAATAGAACTGTTATTACACTGACATATGCTGACCCCATTTCAAGTTATGCATATCCCTATCCGCCTAGCAATCATTGATCTTTGTGCCATGTCTTAACATCTCAGCCACCTTTTCCTTATATTTGTACTACACTAGTTATTAGTGTCAAACCAAGCTATCATGAATGACATCTTTCCTGACTATACCTTTCCACTTTAAACAATTTATACTCCACTAGGGCTTAAAAGACACAAAACCCAGACTAAACTGCTAGTTCTAACCAAAATTGAAGGGGTTTAGGCCAAGGTTAATTAGATTGGTCCAAATGGCTGCTTTGCCTCTCAACTGATTGTCAGGTCAGTTGGATTTCTGACTAATCCTGATCCATCTCCATCCAGACCAAGAATTAACACGGATGAACCTTGAGAAGAAACTCAATATGGGCCACTCACCAAATAAGTCTAGACCAAGAATTAAAAAATCAAGATTCCTATACATGGGGGCTGGTTGAAAGAAAGGAAACAGAAAAGAACCAAAAGTCGGCCATAAATATTATGTACACCGGTAAGGGACCGAACTTTGGAGAATGAAAAAAAAAAAAAGCATGACTAATCTTTCAGAGGAAGCACAAGCAGCGAATAGATTGGCAACACCTTAAGCAATTTGTTTAGGGCTAAAAGGCTGATGAGACAGGAAAGAGCAGATGTCACATGGAAGAGTATAAAGAGACTTTATCTAACCAAAACAAATAAACAATGAAATTTGACAATAGCAAACACAGTGATTCCATTAAAAAACACAATAATGGCCAAAAAATACTACAAGGTCAGCGAAAACTGTTCAAACAGACAGACCAGAAAGAATAAGTGCTGATATTAATAGAAAAAGCTAAATCATCTTTGCTATCCAGGTTGATTATCATGTTAATACAAGAAACAAATAAAAAGAAACATGATAAATATTTTGAAAAATAGGATAGGGCCACTGATTACATGCACACCTTCAATTACGGTCTTTTGCTTCTCATTAATCATTCTAAAGGCTTCAGTTACCAAATCAGTAATAAATTAACAAAGAATGGATGCTTTTAAACCAAAAATCCAACCAAAGAATGTTTTGCATTGCCTCTATACATCCTTGAATCTGTCGCTGTACATTTCAAAAACAAAAAAAAAAGAAAAGAAAAAAGAAAAACGAATCTGTCATCATATTAACTCAACGCTTCATTTATTACACAATACATAGTCTCTGATAAAGATTCCTCTTCAACCTGGACCAAAGCTATTGGCAACATTCCACACTCTTCACCATCAGCAACATGTTTTGCCAGAGATAATGAGTTTGACAGAGAGGAGATGATTTGAGCCAATAAGACAACAAGAGATTCATAACTGAAGTAGGAGATTCGGTGAATGTCTTCTTCACAGATCAGGGTGATAATACGAATCAAATTGCAATACTTACTATGTTTGGTAAGTTAAAGTGCATCATTCACTCCTTTTAATAAGCTTACTATTTTATGAAAGTTCCTCAACCTTGTAAAATTGGCATTACTTAGATCCTTATTCTCATGCGACAATTGTTAACATTTGGTAAAAGTTGGTGATCTTTCACATTTCTTACCCCATAAAGCTTGTTCGACTTACTAGAAAACTGGTAATGGCTAAATTTGACTCTGAAACTCTAATTTTTTTTTTTTTTTTAAATTCTATTTTATCTTGTCTTCAAAAGAATAAACAATTCCATTTCTTGACATTTAATCTCTGCTACGCTGCAACGATTCTATTTCTTGACATTCAATCTCTGCTACGCTGTTAAAACATCCAAAAAAAAAGTAACAACAACAAAGAAATCGTCGTGATCATAGAAAATACTCACAGCATCTTCCATGCTCGCTCGCCAACCCTGCATGGACGACAAACCATACCTAACCCTACCATTCTCACCATCCTCAGAGAACTTATCAGTTTTAGGTGTGCTTAGATATATCCCCATATGACTCTGCAAACAAACCGGATACAATCATTTACCATAATTATCAAATAACACAGCATACAAATTGCAATTTCGATACATAAAAACCTAAATCGAAATCCACAACAGATCCAAGACGCCGAAAGCAAGTTCTACAATGATCAGAGTAAAAATTATAGCACTTACCAAAAAAAAAAAAAAAAAAAAAAAAGGTCCAGATTATTGCATAATTAAAAATCGAGAAGATAAAAGATCAAAATCAGCAGAATCAGGAGAAAATTAGGAACACAAGTCAGAACATATTCAATCCAGCAACAGTAGAAGAAGCAAAGAATCTAGGATTTTAGATGCATCACTCACTTGTCAAGTTTTCTGAATCAAATTCCGACTTCGAATTTAGAAAAAAGAGAGATAAACTTTGGGAAAAAAAATCTAGAAAATCGATCGAGACAGATACCAAAGGATTAGTATCAAGAATCAAGAAAGCGACTTAAAGAGTGAGAGAGAGAGAGAGGCCACCGGATAGCCGGCAGGCCAAGCGATACAACCGTAAGGAGAAGGCACGAGAGAGAGTGAGAGAGAAACAGAGAGACTTTTTTGAATGACGTGTGACGCCGTTTAACTATCGGGACTCGTTGCTGCGGTAACTCATTCGGTTCGGATGGTCCGATTTGGCTATTGCGGTGGATTAAAATACTTTAATCCACCAAAAAGAAAAATGTGTATTATAATTTGCATTTACAATGTAGCAAGTAGCAACACCGGTT
This sequence comes from Tinospora cordifolia, assembly GCA_030144865.1. Classification (NCBI taxonomy): domain Eukaryota; kingdom Viridiplantae; phylum Streptophyta; class Magnoliopsida; order Ranunculales; family Menispermaceae; genus Tinospora; species Tinospora cordifolia. The sequence goes on from JAJIYU010014415.1 coordinate 6,912, forward strand.
TATACGAAATCCGCCCACAGGATCACGAGCGATTTGAGCGATGAAAACAGTGTCTTCTCTTCCATTTCAAATTTACTTTCCGATTTGCATGCCGCCGACACTTGCTACTCATCCGCCTTCACTGTAAAAGTAAACTTTTAAGACTAACTATGTAATTTTTTATTTCTTACTGTCGCGGGGGAAGGAAAAATGTAATTCTTGATTCGTAAAGATGGGTTGTTAAGTATTTCATTTAATTTTTTTTAATTGAGACTGAACCTATTTTTTGTTAATAACAAAAAATAATTTGATAGATCTGAGTCTGCTCTTAAAATCACTCATCCTCGAAGGAAATAAAAAATAGTTCTATTTTTTAATTAAAAGGATGTAGCACATTATTACTTTATTTAATAGCATGACGCTTGTATTGCTGTTCTATAATCTCATTTTTACTGTTTAGATTGCTCCTAATTCTCTTGTCATTCATTTAGAAATCGCTTTTGCTTTTTTTTTTTTAATTATTATTGCTACTAAGATGTTTTATTTTGCCAGACTATATCTCTATATTAATTTTATATATAGATTATTTTTTATTAAAATTATTATAAATTTTGAATAAATAGAATCGTAAGTTTTTTTTTTTTTTTTTTTTTTTATAATTAAGCTTTGTAGTTATAAAAGTAAAGGTTCAAATAGGTTAACCTAGCTGACGTACATGCAGACCAACCCACGTTTATCAAGACTCTATGCTCTGATTATGAATAGTATGGTTTCCTTACTAGCTTTAAAATTTAGATAAAAAGAAATGATGAAAATGTACATTTACTTCTTTGACAAAATGTGTAGTTCAAGCATGAGCCGTCCTGAGTTTTTGCTAAGTTATTTTAATAATTTTTTATAAAGACAAAATTATTTTAATAAATTTTTATTATTTTTTTAATTATATATATATTGGGGTCCGAGAAATAAGAGACTCAGGGCCGTCGACTTTTAGGCCCCTACTCAGCCGACTTAAGTTCAAGCAATGAGAAAATGATGTTTGATTTTCTTTTGAAGAAATTACAAAAAATGTCTAATTTTTAAAAATTATTATCAAAAATATTTGCTTATTGTTTCTCGTTTTTGCTTATATAAGTTTTTTTTTAAATATTTACAATTTTATCAGATGCCCTAATCTTTGTTTTCAGACCATTGCTCATGGTTGTCGCTACCATTGTAACCTCTTAGAGAAGAGGGAGAGATCAACACGGGGAGCAGCAACGAGAAGTAGAAGATGCATTCAACGAACAGAACAGCGACGTAGGTGTGGATTGGCGATGGCTAAATCATGGTGAACAGTAGAGAAGAGATGCACACAATAGCATCATGGAGGCAGCCCGAATAGTAGAGATTTGATAGATGCAGTTGTTAGACATCTTTATTCGCCTGATTTGAAGACTGGTTGGGGGATTCGTGTTGTGCAGGAGGTGAAGTTATTGGCGAAGAAGACCGATTGAGAGAATCTGGACGTCGCCATTAGCGAGCTTGTTGATCTAGGTTTGCAAAGTGAAGTTGCCACATAGTCTATATAGAAGAAGCAAAGGAAAGTGCAACGGTTGTAGCAAACGACAACAAGAAATATAGCGGCATAGAACAGAGACAAGCACAGGAGTGGCGGTGGTAAGCAAGGGATGCGAAGAAGAAGCAATGCAGCAAAGGGCTAATGGCGAACAAGAAGAAGGAGAAAAAGAAGAAGAAGAAGAAGAAGAAGAAGAAGAAGAAGAAGAAGAAGAAGAAGAAGATTGGAAGATGCAACGGAATAATAACACGCAGATCTACAGATCGCAGCGGTGCGCTAGTTGCCTTTCATATTGCTTCTTCTTCTTTGTCGTTTAGCCCCTCCTCTGTTCGGTATTGGTGTTACCATTGTTCATTCGCGTTCCATTATCGCTAATGGTTAACAACAAGAGGCAGCGATAGTGAATCGATCGAGTAGTTCTCAATCCACCTACACAGCCAACAGACGCCCTCAGTTGCTGTTGTTAGTCGAATCTCCCCTTCTGCTTTTCTTCTTTGTTGGTAATATATTGTATATGTATAATAAACATATAATAGTGGGCTTGAATAGAATGATAGTGGGCTTAAACAATGTTGTTCGCCGATGAGTTGTTTGCTGGGAGTTGTTCGCCAGAAGATTATTCGCCTCTGTTCTTCTTTGGTGGTATGTTGTTCTTCTTTTTGCTGGTAATATACAGTATACGTGTATATTATATATAAATAATATATATATATAATATACTATATACATACAATATACATATTATAGACAAATAGTATACTAATAATATACAAATAATAGATGAATATTAATTATATATATTATATACTAATAATATGTAGTTTTTAAAATCTTTTATATTTTTTTTTATTGATTTTCTAGCTCTATTGTTCACAGCACCGGAGAAGAACTGTTGCTGTTCATCGAAGTGGTGCTTGCTGGAATGTTATTTGCTGGCCAGAGTGGTGCTCATCGGAGTAATGCTCGTTCGCCAACCAAAGTCGTGTTCGTCGAACTGTTGCTGTTTATCAGTCGGAGTGGTGTTCGTCGGACCGTTGTTGTTTGCCAGCCGAAGTGGTGCTTGTCGGACTTTGCTGTTCACCGGCCAGAGTAGTATTCGTTGGATTGTTGTTTGCCGGTCGGAGAAGTACTCGTGGAACTGTTGCAATTTGCTCGTAGACTATTATATTTTTTTGTTATTTTTGTAATTAATATTCTAATACTTGTATAAAGTTAAAATAGTCTATATTATTATAATATATTTTATAATATTATATAGAAACATAAAAAAAAACCTTTTCTTTTATCCTTCTCTTAAGGATGGTGTTGATTTTTAAGTTTCATTTGATAGTTTTGCCATTTAACACGATGAGTAGGTGATTATATTTGACTTTGTTGTAAAAAATTAATTTTTTTTATCTACCTAAAAATGATTTTCTAAGAAAAATGGTTCATAAGTGCCAACACTAATTTTTATCACTTTTAGTAAGTTTATTGGATGTTATCAAAAAGGGTACATTTTAATAAAATTTATGAAGTTATAGACTATTTTTAAAATGTTAAAAAAAAAGTGCCACTGCCAAAAAAAAATTAAAGTCGCGTTATATAGCAATACTCTTTTTTTATATAATTTATTTAATAATTATTATAATTTTTAACATAAATAATCACTAGCTGCGTATATGATTTTAAATAACGCAATCTATCAAATTAATTCATAAAATCTTTTTTATTTTATAGTTAATTAATTCAATGATCTTATTTTATGTTGCTCTAACATAATAACAGGGTTTTAATAATATAATAACGTTATTGTTGAAGATTTACGTTATATATACGTGTAAATATATATTATTTTTATTTAATAGTTATAAATAACAGGGTTTTACGAAAAAAAAATCAGAATCATAGCTTGATGCCAGGTGTCCTCATTTGGATAGATGTCCACATCAAACAGGAATGAGAGGTGAGAACGCAGCAGATTGATGTCTGCCACGTCTGTAGCATGTTAATCTTTTGCCACGTTGTTTGAACCTAAATGGTTGCCTACAAATCTACAGCTAGCCACAACTTCAATCATCTATGCACTACATTGAAATAGAACAAAAAAAAAATATAACTGGTATAATCCATGTTATAACCTGATCTTCGTGTCTCCGATAACGCGTGCACCAAATAATTTATCCGAACCATGGTTACACAAAAATATGGGTTAAGATAAATAGAAACCAACCATGGTTAATTAATCTCCTGAATGTTGAGTGAACCTTACTTAAAAAAGCACTACTGGCATCATTATTATTTCTACTATATGTATTTTTTTAATGTGCTGCACAACGATATGTTTAAGGTTTCAATTATTTAATAACGTTGAATTATTAAGTGTGCCAAATTCAAAAGTTTTGAATATAAAAAAATATATATCAAAATTATTTTAAATAGTAATTAATTTTAAAGCATACATAACATAAATCTGAAAGTATACTATGAAGAAAAAAAGTTTAATTTTTTAATTTATAAATAAATTAAGGATATTTAGTAAATAGTACGTTTATATCTCTTTTCGTAAATTTACGTTACGGTAACATAGCCACCATAATAAGATGTAACACCCCAGCTCCCGAATCTATCACATACGTTATAGGCAATGTGGTTATTTCGTAGCTTAAAACGTTATTATCTTCGAGTGCAGTCAATCTTGATTTCTATTTGAGAATTGAAGATATTATTTTTTCTTTACATCATCTATCACATCTATTAGTTGCATCATAACATATTTCAAAATATAAAATAAAATAGAAATACACTTACTTATAAATAGAATAATAACCATGAGATTACACAATAACTAAAGACATTAATTTATGATCAGAGTTACAAATAATTTTGTGGGCTCCATAGCCAACTTTTGATAATACAAATATTGTATGGCCTAATGACCGATATTTGACATGATCGAATATGGTGGGTCACATGTCCTACAATTGAAAATAACAAATAAAGTTCATTTTCTAATATTTTCATACTATGATGCACACTATCATGGATGATTTTTTTTTACATTCATGTGTAAAAGCAACGTCTTCAATAGTTACCTGAAAAAAAAAATGAGTGGGGTGAGCTCAAGAGCCCAACGAATATCAATAGCATTATTTAAATCAAACATTGAACATGCAAATACTTATCATTCATTAGGCATTTCAAACATTTATTTATCAACAGCTGTTAATTAGACCGAAAGGGGTTAACCTCTGTACTCTAGATATGGGGAGAGAGATCAATTCTGAAACTCAAACCCTTCTTTGTGAAGTGAAATCATTCTTGAAACCCAGTCTACTCTAGTGTCAATCCTGAAAACCAGTTCAAAAGTCCAATCCTGCATGAAACACACACAAAGGACGTCCATCCCCGCGTCGTTACGTGGTTGAAATCTTTACTTAATCTTATTATTGCGTGCAGAGCATAATAAAATAAATATTTTGACAGTATTTAAACTCTTTATCAGTATGACACCATAAATAAACATTTACATAAATGAAAATAATGACTTTCAATTTCTAATGTAAAAGATCGTACAAGACGCAATTACAAAACATACTCTCTCGGTTACAAGTAATATAATGATTTAATAGCATAAAAATATTAATAAAATTAAACTAAACACACAATCAAACATTATTTAATTTAAAATAGTAAATTAAAAGAAATGAAAGAATTTTATAAATCATTTAATCAATATTGTTGCATTCTTCTAGGCATTCAAACAATGTAAACGTCACATATTCAGTATTAAAATTCAAATAATACTAGAGAGTAAAGTAATCACTTCCACCTCAATCGTAAACTCTTTTGAATCTTTGCATTATTATTCCCACTTGTTTCTAGTCTTTGATTATCAGTCTTCAGGATCTACGTTTTGAAAATGTGATTTAATAACTGTCCATGAACAATACATATGTATAGTACCGTATATATGAACAGTGCGTATTTGTGAACAGTGAATATGAACAATACTAAATAGTAACTGTAAACAATGTCGTATAAATAGTACCGTACTTATGAATAGTAAACTACGTATACATGAACAATAATACGTACTGAAATGAATAACGACATCTTCAATCTTAAATAGAGACTAGGGCAGAGTTATTATACCTACTTTGATTAGTAGAGCCTTCCGGTTGCTTCAAAAGATGTGTCCAATAGTAGATCTTCAGTACTGTTACGCAAAAACTGGGGTTTGTTCTTTCCTACTACTATATTTGCTGTTTAGAACAACAGAATAACAAGAAAGTAAGAAAAGAAATTATATTTTTTCTTACTGGAATGAATTTTTAAAATGAGAGGGGAGGGGGGAGGGGGTTATATAAATCTTTTTGGCAGAAAACGAAGAAACTGAACAATAGTGAATAGTTTGTTATTGTAGCTACAATAATCGTCGAAAGTTATTTTGTTTGCCGACAAAATAATACCTGCTGCAGTACTATATATTTAAACAGTAAAGTATTTTTTTACTTGAATTTTAGTATTACATAAAAAGCAGATGAAGCAGGTAGAAGCGCTCCCTTTACACCCTTTCATTATTATTCACGAATAAATGAATTGAAAAAACCAACAAAAAGATTCAATTATGAGTTGATTGAGCCAACTATTATTGCCTGTGCATAGGACCGTCCCCCACTCTCGTCACGAGGGGCTATAGGGGTGTTCATTGACCCGATTAACCCGACCGAACCGACCAACCCGAACCTTTTGGGTTGGTTTGGGTTGGGTTTTAAATCACATTTGGGTTGGGTTGGGTTTTAAAAGGTCTAACCCGAATTAATTGGGTTGGGTTGTGGGT
>JAJIYU010014416.1:0-13223 GCA_030144865.1 Tinospora cordifolia
GCCTTATAGGCAACAATACTTGATGTTATTTAATTATTTAGTTCATTTAATAGATTCCACCTTATATGATTTAATGATGTTTATTGTCATAATATAATTATTAATGGATTATATGTCTTATTAGAAAGGTGCTCAATTTATATTATGATGTTGACCATGAGAGTTTGGTAGAATTAAGTTTCGTAGAAAAATTAACACTCCACTTGGTATATTTATTTGAAAAGAAGAAAGATTTCTAGCAAAGCCATAAATAGTTAGAAGAGTGTATAAAACAAAGACACAATGGATCATATGTGATATCCCACATTATGCCACATCGGTCCGACTCTAGGAGGATTCATGGGCTAAATGTGCATTCAATGGTGTCTTATTGTGCCGAACACTTTTGGGAGACTCAGGTTCAAGTTTTGCCAAGAACAAAACTCTACACCCAGTCAATGGTGGTTAAGGTGGGGACAATATCGTTACGGTGGGCTCGGGTTGTTACAAATGATATCAGAGCTGCTTTATGTGTACCCGAAATGTGAATCTCGAGGACGAGATTGCTCCTAAGGGGGGTGGATTGTAATATCCCACATCAGTCTGACTCCAGGGGGATTCATGGGCTAAATGTGCATTAGAAGGTGTCTCATTGTGTTGAACGCTTTTGAGACACTCAGGTTTGAGTCTTGCCAAGAATAAAACCCTGCACCCAGTCAGTGGTGGCTAAGGTAAGGGCAAAATTGCCACGGTGGGCCTGGGTTGTTATATCATAAAACTTAAAAATCTCTAAGATATGGGTTGGAGGCTTGAATGGGTGAAACTGAACTTGCTTGGTTAGAATTTGAGATTGAATTTGAGATTGGGAGGAATTTATATCTCTGGTTCTTACGTGGTATGTAACTCGTAAGAATTTAAGGATATAGAGGAATCTTGGACCTGGAGTGTAACACCGTGCCTCCCGAGTCCCATCTTCCATGTCATCTGACAGTTCAACTGTCTTTGATCAATAATCTTGGGATGCCTGGGAGACGGGCCCGTGTTACATTTTCTTCTTCTTAGACCCAGATCCATTAGGGTTCCTGTGTACATTAGTCTATGTACCAAATGACATCATGGTAAATAAAATTCTTCATTTATTCATTCGAAAATTTTGAGTACAATAATCCATTACAGTAAAAAATAAATCCAAAGCTGAAATACATGATTTCGCTTGGGCCGATGCGCCCTACATTAAAATAAATAAAACTTTCAATAGATAAATCTCCTCGCAAGCTGATTAACTCCCTGTGATGTGAAAAATAGGGGGTGAGCTAAAAAGTCCAGTGAATCATTCAATCTATTTAATCCGTTATTTCAACCAGATAATGCAAGCAAATCAAACACTTTTAGAGATTAATTCGATTCAACCAATATATTAATTCAGTCGTAATTTAGACTGAACGGGAACACCCTCTATGCTCCAGATCTAGGGAGAGAGATCAATTCTGAAACTCAAACCCATTTCTAGTGGGATCATTCTTGAAACCCATTCCATGCTGGTGTCAGTATTGACAACCAGTTCCAATTTTACATGGAACACAGAAAGTCCCCCGTATCGGTACGTGGTTGAAATCTTATTTAATCTAATTTTTTTGTGTGCAAGAGCATAGCAGATAAGTATTTCAACAGTAATTAAACATACCCACAGTATAACATCATAAATCAACAGAAGCACATATATTCAATTTCTGATGTAGAAGATCGTACGAGACGCAACTACAGAGCATACTCTCTCAAACAGGAAAAATGACTTTCGATTTCTGATGTAGAAGATCGTACGAGACACAACTACAGAACATACTCTCTTGGTCATGCAACATGATAATTGAATGACATAAATGCAAAGAACAAGAATAAAAACAAAAAAAATCAAGCTAACCAAACAAGCGAGCATTATCTAAGTCAAAATAATAAATTAAAAGAAAGGAAAGAAACTCACCTTAAGATCGCTTCTTAAATTTTTTGTAGCACTTCGTTGCTATTATTTCGCGAACTATTTAGAATAGCTCAAGCAAAGAAGAGCTAGAACTAAGGTTGCCAAGAAGGAGACAAAGAGAGAAAGCAAGAAAAATTTTCAACTCTTGTTTTTGGGATGAATGAAATGGGTGGAGTAGGGGGGTTTAGAAAGGGCCCTCTTTCAAATAGTGTCTTTATCTTTCTAATGTGAGATTATCACTTCCTACATATGCCACTTTAACATCTCACCAAATGATATATTTTATTCATGAATGCATTTCCTTTACACATATACTTATCTATGTATACTACCATCATACTAAACGAAATATTATTTTCATGAGTGCATCTAATTAATACTTTATACATACTTTTCTATATTAATATCATACTGAAAATACTATTTTCTTATTCAAATAGAGAAGCATCAATAATTCTATATGTCTAATATTAATCAATGTATATTCCTTTATACTTCTATGCTAACTAATTAATTGCATACCAATGACAAATATATATATATATATATATATATATATATATGTATGTATGTATTTATATATAAATATATACGTATATGTGTTTTAAACTCAAATTTCAGTTATAACGTCACTAAAATTTCAGATATTACATGGAGAGTGGGAGCTTGTGTGATGAATGATTAATACTTTGGAAGAACTTTGTAACACTCCGACCTTTGATTACTCAACCGCTCCAGAGCCAAATTACAAAAATGTCCCCAAGTGCAATAAATATAAGGTGATCAATGAATATTTAATAATAATAACGGGGTCAACCAAACGTCAGACATGATATGTCATTATTTTTATACATGTTCCAAGGATTACTAAGTCATTAAATAATAGAAGATATCATCAATTAAAGGGAAAATAAAATAAAACTTAAGTAATTATACAAAGTTTCAAATAAATAAAATTGAATGGTTTGGCTCGTATGCCATTGCAAGATTCATGGATTAAATGAAATAACAAAATAAACTAAAATAAAAGATATTAGGCCTTATGGCTGACTCAAACTAAATAAAAAAGACTTAGTCAGAGTTCAGGAGGTCACGTGGTTCTATGTGTAGTTGAACAGAATAAAAGAAAATAGGGTGAGCTCAAAGGAGCTTAATCGATCAACTCGTACACATCTCAAGCATTATAAAGAATACAATGCCAATATTTACTTACAATTAAAACATTAAGTGTCTCAAACAATTTATTGATTTAGGTATTAAGACGGAAAGGGCTATCATTGGCATTTCCCTTATCTTAAATAAGACATCTATCAGTTTAGGACTTAGTCCAGGGGCACTTGTTAAAGTGAGCATCGATCATAAAAGATGTTTTTCCTAAATGCATCAACTATCAAGAATACTTCTAAAGCACACTACAACAACTAGAACTACGTAATGATAATATACGAGAGTGATAATATACTAGTGTATGTCCCTAACTCAACTTATCTCTAATTGAATAATGTTCAATCGTAATCAAATCCGAGCACATATAGTTAAGTTTACTCACTAGGGATACTATCCACAACGATCAAATACGGATAGCAACCCCAATACATGTTTAGTTTTTTAATCATCTTTATTTGGTTAAAAGTATACCATAAATAAAATAACTGTACACATGCATGGATCATATTAATAAGTAAATCATCAACAAGATTCCGCCATTTATAGCATAGTATAATGTAGTTTCAATAATTATAATAAAATTATAATAATTATAATATAGTTTCAACAAAAATTGGCTTATTCATAGTATAGTTTCAATAATTATAATATAAGAAAGAATCAGAAGTCATTTCTATTTGGACACGTGTTCCAAGTTCCTCAAGATCCACAATTTGATACCCCATCCATGGAAGTTAACCTATCAAGTTTCGATATTAGGTTTAATATCTTATCTTATACTCAAGTATGTGTAAAATTTGTTACAAAACCCTATCATGAGTTTCAACATGTCTTATGACACATAAAAAGACCCTTTTTACCCCCAGTTTGCTAAACACACCATTTTACCTTTAGAAGTCAAAATTTTCTTTTAGGGTTTGCATACCCTATTTTTAGGTTGTACGTGTTGTGAGATTTTTAAATGTTGTTTTCATATATTTTATTTCATCTTATTTCTTATTTTCATGAATTTTTGTAGTTTATGAAATTTACTTATTTATTTATTCTAATATTTAATTAATAAATTATTAAAATCAATAATTTCAAATATTTATAGGGTGTTACGTAAAGCTTTATAAGTTAAGTTATATATTGACAAAGACATATTTAAAAAACTATTATATTACACAATCCATGTGCTTGTAAAAGAGTCGGCCTTGTGATGTTGGAGAGAACCATCCTCATTATATTTAAGCTTAAAAACTTGTTTGCATCCAACAAAAGATTTTGGATGAGATGATGGCATCCATAACCAAGTCTCATTGTTATCAAATGCATCAAGTGTGATAACCATAGTAGATTTCCAAGAGGAAGACATTAGGGCTTTCTTTACAACGATGGGTTCAGCAAGGCCTACTAATGAAGAGGTGGCTAAGAGTAGTGCCTTGGGTTTGACAATGCCATTTTACCTTGCGTAATCATAAGATGAGTGTTTCAAGGTCCAAGATCAACCAAACAAGTAACCCAAGTATCTTGGATGGTGAAGAAGTAGGAGAAGTTGTAGGTTGAGAAGAAGGGCATGGTGAACTACTCAAATAAAGAGTGGAGATAGCTACAACATCATGACTACTATTGATAGGTGAAAAAGCATCAACAATTGTTAAAACAAGGGAAGCTATAATGTGTATGAAAATAGGTCATAAAGATAATTGAGAAAGCACTGGTGGCTACTTTTCAACAAATGAAAAAAGGTGCTCATTAAACACTACATGGAAAATGTAAAGGCAGCCTGAGTGAATGTGGAAGCAATGATAGCCCTTGTACAAGGAACTAACCCAAGATACACAAAGGAAAGACCATAACTCCAATTTATGCTTTGCACATGGTCAAAGATGGGGGATAAAGTGCAGAATAGAAGATACGTAAATGATCATATGCAAGTTTTGTAAGATTCCAACTTTTGGTCATCTAACCGCGTCAGAGCTAAATTATGAAAATGTCCTCCAATTCAATAAATACAAGGAGATAAATAAACATTTAATGATAATTGCAGATTCAACAAAAGGTTAGACATACTACATCATTATTCAATTTCTCTAGAGGGTCATCATAAAAATTAAATAGCAAAAATGCCATTAATTGATAGGGAACTAAAATTAATCATAAAGTAATGAAGATTTCCAACTACACAATTTTTTTTTAAAAATCTAGCCCTATCAATTTGTGTAGTTGGAAATTAATCATAGCGCTAGCTTTTTATTAAACATGGAATAATAATGAGGATTGTAAGAATATTGTGAGCAAAGTTTGGAATTCACTCTCAACTAACCCAAATCAAAACCTCATGAAGTGTATCTCTCAAACTAAGAAGCAATTTTCTTTAGTGGACAAGGAGAATTCCTTAGGCTAATTCTTGCAAGATGATCAAGAAATAGAGATGAAATTGAAGAACTTATATGAGAACTAGAGCTTGAATATAGAGGAGATTCATAGTTTAGAAGAAATCTCGAAGGAAGCATTGAAGTAAGAGGGGATAATCTAGAAAGTTAGTGCAAAATAGGAGCGGTTGATATATAAAGATCAAAATAAAAAATTTTTCATGCAAAGGTGAGATTTAGAAGAAAGCAATTTGATCAAGGCAATTTAGAAAGAGGATGGATCCACAACGACTTCTTTTAAAATCAAGAGGAAGAGGGAATTCAGTCAAGTCAATTTAGATTCTCAATGTATCCTTGAACATGCAGATGACTTCTTCAAAAATCTTTATACATCAAATTTTGATTATAATCAATTATATAATATAAATGGCCTGTCTAAAAAATTATCAGTGGAGGATAAGAAATGGTTAGATAAGCCTATTTCTGTTAATGAAATTAGTGTTGTGCACAACAGAAGCGAAAGCCAATCAAAGAAAGTGCATACATTAAATAACCAACAATTCGAATGAATGTAAATCTACCATGAGAGATTGCAAATAATTACAGCATATAATCAAATCTACTCAAATCCCTTCACATAAAGTACTCTTACATAAAAGCCAAATTTTTTTACTTCTACTTCTTGCATACCCTAATAAGGGTTTATATAAAAGACGAGTCCTAAATAGTTTCCATTTTCTAATTAGTTTTCAAATACAAAATTAACTGAGGTATTAACATCAACTACGAAACTAATATAAAAGAAACTGTTTCTAATTAAAATTTCACATTGAGTGGTTTAGAGCTACCCAATATCTAACAATCTCCACCTTGGCATAAACCTCTTCAATCATATCAACATATTCTCCTCTCCACGTATGTCCAAAGGTAGGGGTGGCAATTTGTGTCATCGTGTCATAAATGGGTCGTGTCGTAAATGAGTCATGTTTAACTGTGTTTGTAATTGGGTACCTATTATAACCTATTTAACTTTCTATAATCAAATTTTAAAATATTTTTTATTAAAAAATATTAATAAAAATTTAAAAAAATTTTAAAAATTAAAATTTTAAAAAATTATATTTAAAATAATAATAATGAATTATATTATCAATAGATTAATAAATACATTAATCTTAAATTAACTTTTTAATAATTTATCTCTTAAATTATCTATAATCGTGTTAAATGTGTCATTTTCGAGTTTTCCGTGTTGACCCAAACCCATTAATTTCGTGTCATGTTCGTGTTGAGTTATCGTGTCGTGTCACAAATTGCCACCCTATCCAAACGAGCTCATTTGTGAATAACAACCTTATAAGTGATAGAAATATTACTTATACTATCGATAATAACTGGCGCCACATATGCTATTGTATCAAAAGAACTCATAGATTTTTTATTTCTTCATCCCTTAGCCAAAATTGATTTTGATTGTCATTGAGACTTGCATGCAAGATCTTTATCAGTCGTGCTAGCTCCACCTAAAATTGTATTTCCCTACAAAAAATACAAGTAATTTTTTCTAATTCCTTTCATCATCACCAATGCACCTCGCACAATTTTCAGAATATCTGTTTCAATAGTGACCTTAAAGCCTTTTGATTCAACTGCATCCACAGAAATGATATTTTTTGTGACACCTCAGTTCCCGGTTTCTCTCTCCCTCTCCGAGAGGAGTCGTTAGGGTCGTACGTGGAGACTGTGTGCCCATTTGGTAGGAGATGCCAGAATCGGGTCGTTCATCGAAAGCTGGAGGCCACATGCGGTTCCATTCTCTTTCTATCTATCTTATGCTTCCAAGCCTTTCTTTCAGATAAGTTATCAAATCAATTTAAAATATACATAATATCCTTGGAAATGAGAGTTTCTAATCAACTAAAGTTGATTGGTAAAATTTCAAGGGAAAACAAGAGGCATAACGACCCAAGTTCAAAACCATCGGAGTTTATAGAAAATGAATCGAAACATCAAAGTTATAGATAAAATGAAAATTTTCAATTCTAACATTTAACTAATCCAAGGATTTCTAAAATAACCCAAAACATTTAATCACCTTTAAAATGTTTACTCCAAACGAAAGGGCACAAGCCTATTTCAAATTAAATACAAAAAAAAAAATATTATTTACAACAAAATGATAAAACATTAAACCAAAAATAAAACTGTGACAACCTCCTAGTGAGATCTCTACCAAAATGACGGCCTCACATACTAATCTGCTCTTGTGGTGTCAATGATCACCTGTAATGAAATAATGGGGTGAGCTCGAGAGCCCAGTGGATCATCCCTATACATCACTAGCATTATACAAATCAGAACACTAAACATGCAAACACTTTCATTACATTAAGGTGTTTCAAACACTTCATTTGTCATTTTGTCAGAACGCAGATCGAAAGAGCCCTACTCTCGATGTCCCCATGTGGTTCGAGAGTGAATCCAGGGGTAACGCCTGAGGGTCAGTTACCTTTTGGGACCATAATCTAAGGAAAGAAGTTCGTAGTGACTCTCCGTTCGAAGACACAATCAACTGTTGTAGTCAACTCGGGTAGGGACACCCATAATGATACCCAAAGGCCAGCCCCGGTATGTTGAGTTATTAAATTTTAATTTAATCTTCTTTAGTTGCACATTTCATTCCAATTCATAGATAGTCATCATATGTAACACTTTAAAGTAAACAACCAGATATGTTCAAACACTTGTGAAGATTTAAATCTGAATCCATCATTTACGCATATTGTAAAACGAGTAAACAACCATCATGGGTACACGTCAAGTCATTTCAATCAAAGATCAATCAGATATGCCCTAGCATGCTTCTAGGTAATCATTAAAAGTAAACATACATCATGCTTTACATTCACAGTTTAAATAAGGCTAGGCAGTATGATAACCACACCCACATTTGTATCTCCTTCCCTTGTGCCTTTACTCCTCGCCACACATGTTTAGATCTTTAATCTATAAAATTTTAATACCAAGATAATGTGAGTTTAAAACATTCAAAACATGGTCAAAATCCTAGATTTATGTCCTTTACATTGGTATTCCACGGTGTATACAAAGCCAGAACGAAAACAAGGGAAAAACAGGTATACGACTGATTACCGCGGTAATGTTACCTCAATTGCCAGAAACACTTCAATACACACATATTAGACTTAAAACACACATCAAACTAAAAGAAATCCTTATACTTTAGGGTCCTACACGTTTTCGCTTCGTTCCTCACCAATGTGAAGTATTGCAACCCTCAAATCATGAGTTTTTCAAAGGAAAACAAGCATACACTTAGGAAAATGATTCACAATGCTAAGAAAACAAGATTTCAAGTGGGGTTTCATGATTTACCTTACACAAATAGTTTCAAACCGTGCCTCAACTCGGATCCACCCTTGTTGGTGTTGCTCTTTGCAAATCTAAGCTTGAGAATGGGTAGGGAAAGGTTTGAATGAGCTCAAGTCACCCTTATAACTCAAAAGAAAGGTTAAGAAACAAGATTGGAAGGCTTGGTTAGGGTTTAGGAGAGGAAACAGTGAGTAGCAGTGCATGAAATCTAGATCTAAGGTTTCTTCGCGAACATTGAGTTTTTATTGAAAACTACGAATTATCATGGTCACCCGAGAATTACCATGGTAGGGCGATGCACTTTGCTCATTTATGGGTTTCTTCTCTAATTATTGTGATCATCCAAGAATTACCATGGTCATTGACCGTGGTAACCAGGCGAAACATTTCTTTCTATTTTTTGGGTTTTGTCCAGAATTATCGCAGTCATTAACTTTCATTACTGCGGTAATGAGTGAAATTTCGACTTTTTACGTCTTTTGTTTGCCATTTCTTTTGCTTTCCAAATTTATATCATTTTTATATTTATTTTAAGTTTATTTGGACTTAATTTACTTGGTTTTTAAGTATTTTATTATTATTTTATTTATTTATTTAATTATTTTATTTTAACTATTCACCATTGCGTGGAGGTCTTATAGACTTTTGAGATATTACATTTTTCTTCAAAGCTGGCACATAATGTACTTCAGTCAAATATCCGATTGTTCCATCATGCAACTTCAACTTGATTGTAATAATTCCTCTAAGTTTACATGCACTGTCATTACCTATAAAACTTGAACCGCCATTGCTCTCTTCAAAATTGGAGAACCAATCTTTATTTGGACACATATGATAAGTACAACTTGAATCCAAGATCCACTCATCAGATCGACATACTAATGTTGAGCAAGTCAAAAACATAATCAAAATCTTTATCATCCTCAACATGTGTAATATTTATACTGGCATTGTTCTTCTTCTTAATCTTCGAATAGTCTTCTTCCGATGTCCTTCTTTATAAAGATTTTCCCCTTGATCGCGATCTACCAAGTTGATTTTCTTCAGATCTACCCCTTATAACTAGATCCTCTGACTGAGGATCACTAACTAGATTCATCTTTATTATCTAATTCGAAAGGAGCATAGTTGTAACATCATCAAAGTTTAAAGTCTTCTTTCCATAAAGCAAAGTAGTGGTCAAGTGCTTGTATGACTCAATAAGCAAACAAATAAGGAGTACAGCTTTGCCTTCATTTTTAATCTCCTAACCAATATTTAGCAGATTTGCAATGATTCTGTTAAATTGATTGAGGTACTTATTCATAGTTGTAGTTTCTTTTATACGAAACATGTACAACATTTTGTTCATATACAACCTGTTTGTAAGTGACTTTTTCATATATTTATCTTGTAACTTAGGCCAAATCGATGCTACAAATTTCTCATGCCTGATGCTATTCGTAATCTCCTTCATTAAACATAGTCTAATTGTATCGCATACCTGTAGATCAAACTCTTCCCAATCATCATCTAACATATTCACTGGTCTTCCTTTTGGATCCAACAAAGCCTTATGTAACTTTTGCTGTATCAAGATGTCTAGAACTTGCACTTGCTACATGCCAAAATCGTTCTTGCTATTAAATTTCTCAATATCAAATTTTGCATTTGATACACTCGTACTGTTACTTGTCATATCAGTGATCAGATCCAGTCACTACGTAGACTTCATTACTATGAACTTGTTGCAAAAAATGGAACTAAAATCTGACTTCAAATGACTACAGTGCCACAACAAAATTTACATGCAAACTTGAATCTTCAAGCCATGCGTCAAAGACAAAATAAGCGCTAGTGTGAGAGTAGCCTCTTCTTTATCACGTAACCAAACAAACAAAACAACTTCTTTGACTTTTCCACACTCAACCCCACATACACCAAACGAGATAGTGATCTTTCAACTTGTTTGATGGCATAAAAGACATACATTTTGTTTTTTTCCTCCTTAAGTATATTTGAATTTTCAAATAAGGTAGAGTAATCACTTCCTCCTTTCTATCTTTCTTTCCGTGATGTTGAAAAAAAGAAGAAGATTTACACGATGATAACTCTCTGCTCTGAAACGATTGGCCACACAAGGGATGCACCATAAATTTAATAATTTTTGTCTATGATACCAATTTATTGTGTATAACGGAAGTGAAAACTAATAAAAAAGTGCATATACTAAATAATCAACAATTTGAATGAATGCAAATAAACTCAAATGTAAGAACACACAGATTTAATGTGGTTCAACATATTACCTATGTCCATAAGAGATGAGAAATAATCCACTATGAGAAAATGCAAATAAGTTACAACCTATAATCAAATCTACCCAAATCTCTTCATGCAAAGTACTCTCACACAAAAGCCAAAGTTTTACTTCTACTTCTCACATACCCTAATAAAGGTTTATATAGGAGAGAAGTCCTAAATAGTTTTTAAATACAAAACTAACTAAGTTGTTAACGTCACTAGAAAACTAATACAAAGGAAATTATTTTTAATTAGAATTTCACATTGAGAGGTTTAGAGCCATCTAATATCTAACAATTAGGAAAACAACTTTTAAGTTAAACCCTTCAAAGCACTTGTCCCTGATGGGTTGACAGTTGAATTTTATCAAGAATTTTGGGACCTTTGGTCACTAAGTTTTTTAGTGATTTTTTACTTGGAACATTCTATAAATCATACTATTATTTCTTTGATTCCAAAGGTCCCAAATCCAGTGACCATGAATGACCAAGGCCAATCAGTCTTTGTAATGTTTCATATAGAATAATTTCAAAGATTCTTACCAATAGGCTCAAGGTTATCATTGGGCAATTTACTGGACAATTTCAAAATACCTTCATCAGTGAAAGGCAGATAATAGATGGCATTTTAATAGCTCATGAGATTTTGCATTCCATGGGTAAAAAGGAGAGGAATGGATGCCATCATTAAGTTAGATATGTCTAAAGCCTTTAATAGAGTAGAATGGAGGTTCGTTGGCCTTATTCTCTGGAAATTTGGGTTTTCAACAAAGTCGAGGAAATGAATATATAAATGCATAGTCTTTCACATATCAAATCAAGGTAAATGAGAAATTATCAAGTGTGATTATACCATCTAGAGGACTAAGGAAAGGGGATTTCCTATCCCCATTAATTTTCATCTTATGCTTAGAAGCTCTGTCTTTCCTTTTGCTGAAGGAATGCAAAGCCAAAAGACTTAGAAGCTTTCAGTTTCCTCATGGTAGACCATCTACTTCACTCTTGTTCTTTGTTGATGACACCCTCCCTTTCAGTAAAGCAAACCACAGATGTTTTAGTAGTATAGCTAAAGTATAGAAGATTTACCAAGGAGTGTCTGGACAACAACTGAATATTAAAAAGAGTAGTGTGTTTTCAGTTCAAATGTGGTTGAGAACAGGAAAAGCTTATTGGGTTATATTCTTTGTATAAGACACAAAGAAATATGGACTGCAAAGAAACAAGAGTGCCTGGACTTTGGGAAATACCCAGGTGTTAAAGTTTCTGCAAAAGGAAGGAAAAAAGGATCAGTTGGAAGAAATATGTATGAAGATCAATTCTAGAGTCTTGGGTTGGGAGGAAAATCTCGTCATTGGTAGGGAGGGAGGTATTAGTCAAATCAGTTGGATTAGGAATGCCGACTTACCTAGTATCTTGTTTCACGGTTCCAAGGTCATACTTAAGGACAAGAGGAAAATTCACTGGATAAGTGGGAAATACCCAGGTGTTAAAGTTTCTGCAAAAGGAAGGAAAAAAGGATCAGTTGGAAGAAATATGTATGAAGATCAATTCTAGAGTCTTGGTTTGGGAGGAAAATCTCGTCATTGGTAGGGAGGGAGGTATTAGTCAAATCAGTTGGATTAGGAATGCCTACTTACGTAGGATCTTGTTTCACGGTTCCAAGGTCATACTTAAAACATAATCCCATAGACTAACTAAATTTTGATGGCAATCCCTCCAGGACAAGAGGAAAATTCATTGGATAAGTGGGAATCTTTATGTTTGGCCAAAGAAGAAGGAAGTTTAGGATTCAAAAGCCTAGAACTATTTAATCATGCCTTGTTTTTTTGTTTTTTGTTTTTTTTTTTGAGCATAAACAAAATTGAAATTAGTATTGATAGTTTGAGGTATGTACAGCAAAAAGCCTTGGCCACAAGAGTATTCAAGCATGCTTTGTTAGGTAAACAATTTTGCATTCAAGCATGCTTTGTTAGGTAAACAATTTTGCAGGTTGATGAATCGCGGAGACTTTTTCTATTTTTACAACTACGAAAGCAAATTATTGCCAAGATAAACATATTTTGC
>JAJIYU010014417.1:0-13253 GCA_030144865.1 Tinospora cordifolia
ACCTTTAATTGCCTTGATTTTATTAAATGTGAATTTGTACTATTGAATTTATTCTAAGGCATGTGGTATTGAAAAATAGAAAGTCAAGTGTGTGTCGCTTGTAAAGTAACATGACCCAACCCGCCAATTGGTTAAGTCCACCGTCAAAATAATGGTGGTTGTCCAAAACTCAAGGGATGTGGGGGTTGGGGTGTTACAATGAGGGTGTACATGATCATGGAGTTCCACCCATGTGGTTTGCACATGTTTAAGGGTCGCCATGAATTTGTGGGTCTACATGAATTTAATAAAAAATTATATCTCATTATTTACCAAGATTTAAGGACTTTATTCTATATTTTTTGTGTTCATAAAAAATAATGCACATTTCTAAACTATCATTTGGCTAGGATGACCCTCATTTCATTTATTTTCCTAATTTAAACTCCACTGAAGGGTATTAAGCAAATAAAACCCAAATTTTGGTCAATAGCTAATTTTTGGATATATTGTCTAGTTGATCAGTTTATGGCATCTTGTATCATTTCAGGTCATTCTGGGGTCAAAAGATATACTAAATGGGGTTTGGACTTGCTAAATTCATCCTTGAAATTGACTCGTTTTCATTTCTCAACCAAATTCAATCAAATGCAATTGAATTGTTTCATTTTATTTAGTACTAGATTATAGGGTATTATAGTAGACAATGGTTGGAACAAAAAGATATACTACTCAATCCACCACTTTTGATGGGACAAAGTAGAGGGATCAAGAAATACTTGCTGGCATTGAGGATCAAATGGAGAATATGATGAATAAAGTTGCTCAGAGGGTTATGGATCAACTGATGAGGGCTCCACACTAGATACTCCCTCAGGTAGTACCTCAGCCACAACTGCTTGAACCCATTTAGGTTTAGCAGCCAGAACTGGTGGCCCAAGCTCCTAAACATCTGAGGGCCCAAGAGGATCTGGGTGACAAGAAACAGAAGAAGATGCTAATAGAGCTATAGAAGCTCCACCTTCCACATTTTGAAGCAACAACAGGTTATATCACGGTGGACCATTGGTATCAAGAGATGGAGGAACATTTTAATGTGTTGAAAGTAATTGGGTCAAGACGAGTGGTTGTTAGTTGCATAACATGCTAACATTATTGTGGGTAATTTATATGTGTGTTATAGAAGTTTAGTATGAAATTAAATATATTTGTGCATATTTAGTTAAATGAGCATGTGTATGTAAATTGCATGTTTGATTGTATTTGAAAACATTTAAGTGTTTTTTACGAAATTTTTATGAGAATATGATGTATGGGGAAAGTTTTTAGTGTTCGCGCTGGTTAGAAATGAAACAAAGAGGAGATTACAACACAGAGAAACAAAGAAAGGCTGAGATTACAACATAGAGAAGCAAGGAAAGGCTGATAATATGAAGGAGCAACTAATTACCGTGGTAGATGAAATTGAATGTGGCAATTGGAAAAAAGCCAATAAAACACAAAAGAAAGATTATCACATTGGTTACTGTGGTAATCGTCCTAGTGACCATGGTAAGTAGAAGGGAATTTTTGGAATAGATGAATGATTGAGGTCAAAGACTACAGTCACCAGAATTCAGATTTTGGGTTTATGATGTATACCAAGATTACCGCGATCACTGATAGCGGTAATGCGATTGGTTTATGATTTTATGATTTTTTTTTACAAGAGTTTTAGGGCTTTTAAGTTGTTACTATATATATGATGGTGTGTTAGGTTTTAAAAAAGAGTTTTTAGTTCGAAAATTGTTTAGCTTTGATAGTCAAGAGAAGAAGAGTGAAAACAGAGAAGAATTGAAGATTAACGATCAAGGCTTGAGTATGATATTTTGTATTCTCTATTCTTTGATGTTTGAAGTCAATACTATGTCTGGCTAGTCTAATTTAAAGTTTAAGATGTAAATTTCTATTGTAGGAATCTAAGATTCAGTAATCTAATTAATTGATTTTGATGTTTTCTTTTATATTTTGGGTGTTCAATGCTTATTGTTTACTAGCCATGAACAGTATGATCACAAACTGTTAAACTAACTCGAGAGAGAGGTTTAATGGTTGGAAACTCATAATATAAACCTAGATCAATTGATTGACTGGGAGGTTGTCGATTGTTTAGGAGGTTGTATGTGATTACAATGTGCAAAGGATTAGATTGTTAACTGTGCACCTTGGGAGAGGGTATTAGGGAACAAGACTCATAGGTGTTGAGGTGCCTCGGGAGAGGACTTTGATGACAAGTGTTAGAACCTACATAACTAGGAGTTAAATTAATTGGAATATGAATTGAGAGCGAGAACAAGAGACTTTACTATCCTAGATAAATAATCAAAACAGTTTTTAGAATAAGATTTCATTGATTTTAATTGTTTTCAATTTAAATTAGGATTTTAACAAATCAAATTCAATTAGGAGCCTTAACAAAGTGAGTATTGATATTAGATCGGGCTTTAAGATAGTTAACTAGTATTCGTTATCTACCGTATATTACTATTACAATCTCGTACACTTATGGGATTGTTAACAAGTTTTTGGCGCTATTGCCGAGGAACGGTGTTGAATATCTTAAAACCAATTGAACTTGGTTTAATTTTAATTGGGGAAATTTTTATTTCTTACTTTGATTTAGTTTATTTTATCTTTAACTTCATTGAATACACTTGATCTTGTGTTTTCTTATAGTGTTTTGGGTTTTGCATGAGTAGAAAATCTTTTGGAGTGCACGATCTAGATTGTTCAAGACAATTAAGCAAATCTATTTAGAAGCTAAAAGACGTGTGTCAACTATGGCTAAAAGTGGAAGTTCTAGTGTTGGAAGCAATGAAGAAGCATCGTTACAAAATTTCTTCAAACTCGTATTGAACAACAACTATTCTAGGATAGCCAGGACTCCTATTAATGCTAATAACTTTGAGCTGAAGCCCTATTTGATCACAATGCTGCAACAAAAATAGTTTGGGGGTTCAACAACAGAAGATCCTATGGCACACCTCAACTCTTTCATGGAGATTTGTGACACTGTTAAGATAAACGGGGTGACAGAAAATTAGTTATGATTCAGGTTTTTCCCTTTCTTTCTAAGGGATAAAGCTAGGAATCGGTTACAAACGTTACTTCGTGGTAGCATCACCACATGAGAGGACATGGGTTATAAATTCTTCTAGTAGTATTTTACTCCAGCTAAGGTTCATCAATTGTGGGGTAAAATCAGTTCATTCAAGCAATTTGATTTTGAGTCTCTCTATGAAGCTCGGGAGAGATTCAAGGACTTATTGAAATGATGCCCGCAGCATGGATATCTCCCATGGCTTCACATTCAGATGTTCTATAGTGGACTTACACGACCTATTAAAGCCTTGGTGGATTCTGAAGTTGGAGGTTCATTGATGGAAAAGTCTATAACTGATGCCAACCAACTCATTGAAGATATGGCAGCAAATGCTTATCGCCATGGTACAGAAAGAGGTTCAGTATAAAGGGTGGGAATACATGAGGTCGATGAGTTAACTGCTTTACATGACTCATTGACTGAACTTATAGAAAAGAAGAGCGATAGTGGTCAATTTCAGAATGAGCACAATCAGCCCATTCTTGCAATAGTAGAAGCTCACAAAGCACCTTTTACTAAAAAAACCTCTATTGAACAATTAAATGCCATGAATAGGTTCAACAATTATCAAGGTCAATCTGAAGGGTATAATGTTTCGAACTATTATCATCCGGGAATTAGGAATCATGAAAACTTCTCATATTCCAACAATAGAAATGCTTAGCAACTTCCACCAAGTTTTGTGCCACAACAACCTTTACAAGAAAAGAAGCCTTCCTTAGAAGACAAGTTGGATGAGATGATGATTATGCATGCTCGGTTCTTCAAGGAATTGACAGGGAGAGTGGACAAAAATGATAGCAGAGTCTCTGGTATTGAAATTCAAAGAGCTTAAAAACTCAGGTAGGGCAGCTAGCACAAATAGTTTCAAACCAGCAATGCAACTTGTTCCCTACTGACACTCAGGTAAATCCCAAGGAGAGTTGCAAGGCAGTGATGACTAGAAGTGGAAAAGAAGTTGCAAGTCCACTTTACCCAGTTAATCTATCTGCTAAGATTAAAGAAACTGATGATTCTGAGAAGGATGCTACAGTTCCCTCAATTGAACAGCCTGAACCTCAATAGAAGACAACAGGGACACTTAGGGAATCACTTTTCAAGGAGGCAAATTCCTTGAACCTCCACCATTGCCATTCTCTCAGAGGTTTCAGAACAAGAAGTTGGATGATCAATTTGCAAAATTTCAGGAGATGTTCAAGAAGATACACATCAATATCCCTTTTGTAGATGCCTTACAACAAATGCCCAACTATGCCAAATTCATGAAGGAGATTATGTCCAAGAAGAGGAAACTTGAAGACTTTGAGATAGTGAAGCTGATTGAAGAATGCAGTGCAATCCTTTGAGAAAACTTCCTTAGAAGTTAAAAGATCTAGGAAGTTTTACAATTCCATGCAATATTGGGTCAGAAGTCTTTGATAATGTACTCTGTGATTTGGGGGCAAGCATCAATCTTATTCCCATGTCACTGTGTAAAAGGTTGGGCATGTCAGAAATTAACTATACCACACTTACTCTTCAACTTGCTGACAGATGTCTCACTTATCCACAGGGTATAATTGAAGATGTTTTGGTGAAGGTGGATAAGTTTATATTTCTTGTTGACATTGTTTTCTTGGATATCGAAGAAGATGGTGAGATTCCTTTGATTCTGGGTAGACCATTCCTTGCCATAGGCCATGCATTGATTGATGTACACAAGGGAGAGCTTACGTTACAGGTGAATGAAGAGCAAATGATTTCAATCTTTACAAGTCCTCCAATTTGCTAGTGACTCACATGAATGCAAGCGGATTGAGGTAATATACTCTTTCATCATTGAAGTATTTGATGACTTGAACTCTAAAGATGACATGGTTGGTTGTATTTCTTGTTGTCTTACCCGTTTTCAAGCCATAATTGAAAATGAAAAATTGAATGTCTTAGCCCTTGAAACCTCTTCACTTGAACAAACTACCATATGTACACCTTTACCTAATCCTATTCAAGATGAAATCTTACAAGATGTTCCTGAGCCTAGTGACTTAAAACCACTTCCTAACCATTTAAAGTATATCCATTTGGGTGAAGTCAATTCACTTCCTATTATTATTTCCTCTTCCTTAACCTTTACTCAAGAAGAAAATTTGATAAGAGTGGTTAGAGAACATAAGTCCACCATTAGGTGGACGATTGAAGACATACAGGGGCTTAGTCCAGCTATTTGCATGCAGAAGATATTAATGGAAGAAGGCCATAAACCTACAATTGAACATTAGTGGCAACTTAACCCCATTATGAAAGAGGTGGTTAAGAAGGAAATGATGAAGTGGTTGAAAGCTGTGATTATTTATGCCATTTCATATTCAGAATGGGTGAGTCCTATCCATGAGTACTAAAGAAGGTAAGAATTACTGTGGTCACAAATGATAAGGGAGAAACAATTGCTTTTAGAATGACTATGGGGTGGCGAGTTTGCATAGATTACAGAAAATTGAATAAAGCAACCAGAAAAGAGCACTGCCCTTTGCCATTTGTGGATTAAATGCCGGATAGAATTGCTGGCTATGACTTCTACTATTTTTTAGATGGGTATTCGGGATATAATCATGTTGTTATTGCTCTGGAAGAGCAAGAGAAGACCACCTTTACTTGCCTATATGGCACTTATGCATTTCGGAGGATGCCCATTTGTCTTTGTAATGCTCCCGCTACTTTTCAAAGATGCATGATGGCCATTTTTGCTGGTATGATTGAAGATGTTATGGAGTTATTATGGATGATTCTCTACTTTTGGTGCAACTTTTGATGGTTGCCTCAACAACCTTGAACGGGTGTTAGCACATTGTGAAGAAAAGAATCTAGTGTTCAATTGGAAAAAAAAATGCCACTTCATGGTTCGAGAAGGCATAGTTTTGGGGCATCGAGTGTCTATTGAAGGACTAGAGGTGGACCGTGCCAAGATAGACATGACTGAAAATTTGAAACCACCTACTTCAACTCGGGAAGTCCGCAGTTTCTTAGGTCACACGGGATTTTATCATTGGTTTATGAAGAACTTTTCTTATATTACTAGTCCTTTGTGCAGCTTGCTTGAGAAGGATGTTGATTTCAATTTCAATGATGAATGCTTGGCGGCATTCATTACATTGAAGAAGGCACTCATATCTACGCCCATCATGTTTACTTTGGTTTGGGGAGAGCCATTTGATATTATGTGTGATGCTAGTGACTATGTTGTTGGTGTTATTTTGTGACAACATCGGGGCAAAGTGTTTTGGAGCAATCTACCATGCTAGCAAAACTTTAGATGATGCTCAGAAGAATTATACTACTACAGAAAAATAATTGCTAGTTGTTGTTTTTGTTTGTGATAAATTCAGATCTTATATTGTGGGATCTCATGTAATAGTATTCATAGATCACACTACAGTACGTCAGTTATTTGCTAAGAAAGATGCTAAGTCGACCTTATTCACTGGATCTTTCTTCTTCAAGAGTTCGATATTAAGATACAAGATAAGAAGGGTACATATAATGTGGTAGCTGATTACTTATCTCAACTATCTAATGTGACCACCAATGATCCTAAGAGTATAGTTGAGTTCCTCCCTAATGAAATGACTGTCATTGACCGATCACCATGGTATGGTGATTTTGATAATTATAGAGCTACTGGCACAACTCCACTAGGTTTATCTCATGTTCGACTCAAGCGCTTCATACATGAAGCTAAATTTTATTTATGGGATGATTTGTATCTCTACCAGATGTGTGTTGATAAAAGTTATTCGCTGATGAATTCCTGAAGCTGAAATTATCAAAGTTCTTCATGATTGTCATGCATCTCCTTATAGTGGTCACTACAATCATCAACAAACTGCCTGATGTGTTCTTGAGAGTGGGTTTTATTGGCCCACTATGCTTAAAGATGCTTAGCAATTTGTGAAGACATGTGAAGCTTGCCAAAAGTAGGGTAACATCTCAAAGAAGAATGAAATGTCTCTTAATTCTTTTGTAGAAGTCGAATTATTTGATGTATGGGGCATTGACTTCACAGGACCCTTCCCACCATCTGATGGGAAGCAATATATACTATTGGCAGTTGATTATGTCTCCAAGTGGGTGGAAGCAGTTGCCACAACCAAAAATGATGCCAAGGTTGTGCTAAAGTTCCTTTCTTGTAATATCTTCTCTCGTTTTGGAACACCACAAGCACTTGTGAGTGATGAAAGTACACATTTTTACAATAGATTATTCAATAACCTTCTCACTAAATGTGGTGTGCGCCACAAAGTAGCCTTGCCTTATTGTCCTCAAACAAACGTGCAAGCTGAAGTGTCGAATAAAGAAATCAAAGCAATTCTACAAAAGACTATTGGCACTAATCACAAAGATTGCGCATTAAAATTGGATGATGCATTATGGGCATATAGAGCAACTTTCAAAACTCCCAATGGAATGTCACCTTCTCAACTTCTATACGGCAAATCCTGTCACCTACCATGCGAGTTAGAACACCAAGCTTATTGGGTAGTAAAGAAGCTTAACTTTGATGCACAAGCTTGTGGTGAGAACCATCTAGGAGATAAATTAATTGGAACATGCATTGAAGGTGAAAACACGAGAGTTTACCATCCTAGATAAATAATCAAAATAGTTTTCAGAACAAGATTTCATTGATTTTAATTGTTTTCAACTTAAATTAGGATTTCAACAAATCAAATTCAATTAGGAGCCTTAATAAAGTGAGTACTGATATTAGATTGGGCTTTAGGATAGTTAACTAGTATCCATTCCCTAAGGACGATATTCGGTCTCTACTGTATATTACTATTGTGATCCTGTACACTTACAGGATTGTCAACAGTGGCACTGGCCACACACCACTTCAAGGGACTGGCTAGAAGTTGGTGGCGTATGATGAGGATGGATCTAACATTGGATGATGCACTTATGAGGAAACGACTGTTAGAATCCTAGGCCATAAAGTGCAGAGCCTGAGAACTAAGGATATTCCCTTAGTTAAAGTACTGTGAAAACATCACAGGGTAGAAGAAGCTACCTGGGAGTTGTAAAGCGAAATGAAGACAAAATACCCACACTTATTCACTAGGAATTCTTGATTTTTTACAAATTTTGAGGATGAAAATTTTCTAAGGAGGGTAGGTTGTAATATCCTAAAAATTTGGTATGGAATGAAATGAAACCATTCAATCCTCATTTGGGTGAACTTGGGTGAGAAATGAGACCGAGTTCGTTTCAAGGATAAATTTAGCAGGTCCAAGACCTTTATTTAGTGAAGCTAAGGGCCCAAAACAACCTAAAATGAAATGATATGATATGAATCGATCAATTGGACAACATATCTTAAAATCATTTCATTTGCTCAAAATTAGGGTTTCATTTGTCGAATACCCTTCAGTGGATTCTAAATAAGAAAAGCAAATTTGGATAACCCTAGCCAAATAATAGTTTGAAATTTTTATTATTTTCATGTGAACCTAAAAATATATGATAAAGGCCTTAATTCCTAGCCAATTATGAAATGTAAATTTTTATTAAATTCATGTGGACCCAAAAATGCATAGGTCATATGAGATCATGGGTGATCACGTGCACCACACCCTACCCAAATTGCATGGGACTTCTCCATTGTTTGGAAATCATAAAGAATGATTCTATGTGCCAAGTATATGATCATGTATGCCCACACCTACCTGACTACATGGGACGTTTCACCTTGTTTAGAAACCATTAAGAATGATCTCATGCACTCACAAACATTTATCATGTACACCATGCCCCACTTAAGCAAAAATTACTCATATATATGTGCGTGTGTGTGTGCACACATGTGAACAACCCAAATAGAAGTTTCCAAAGTTTGATTTATGCTCACAAGAGGAACCCTAGCCATCACAAATAAAGAAGAAACCAAAAATTAGAAATGGAAAAGTTACCTAAACAAGAAGATGTTGTAATCTTGGTGCCAACTAAGGGAAAAACCATCATAACCTTCATGCAAAAAACCCTAGCCGTCCCCTTATGAATCGTGTGCAAAACCTAACCGCCACCCTTGTGAGGAAAGACTAATCCAAGATGCCCAAACCGTGCCCCCTTGTGCTTTGAAAATCTATATAAACCCGCCTAATGCACTCATTTTTCTTTGTTTCAAAACAAGAGCATACTAATTCTTCTTGATTTTTTCTACCCCTCTTCTTGGCAACCCTTTTTGCCTCTCTTGTGTTCTAAGTGATTTTTAGTGAGAAGTTAGGATTTTAGATTACTCTAACATTCTTGAAGTTGCTAGTTGTTCTTAAAGTGCATAGAAGAAAAGAACCTCTATTGAATTTTTGAGAAAATGTTTCTTAAGGTGGATGAGATTTCCTACACTTTTACTTTGCTATTTTGAGTTTTGAACATGTTCATGCTTCTTTTATTTTCAGTTTAGCATGTTTAGTCTCAGTTTTCAACATGTTTAATTATGATTTAAATTCAATTTATCATGCATGCATGTTTTAAGTATTCATGATACCATGCCATGCCTAATTTCCATGTTTAGGTTTGATTTGAATTATGAAGCATGCTATGTATTGTTTGCATACTTTTTAAATGTTTTATTTTTAATTTTATTGTTCTAATTTTAGATTCATGAATATGTGAGAATTAAGTTTAAGACTTTGATGTTTATGAACCACGTACAATCATAGTAATGTAAGTGATGCCATGCGTGTTTTTTACATATACTTAGTGTATATGGGTCTCATATAAACCAAAGTACTTGGAATAGGGGCATGAGATCCTTATTTTCATGATGAATTGTCTTTCCATCTACGAATGAGTATTTTGATAAGAACATCAAGGGATTAGAACCGCTTTCAGTCCTAATGTCAACAATAACCAAAGATATCATTTGAATCACTTAATGTATGTAAGTGTTTGAATTTGAATGTGCTTTTGATTTGAATTAGTAATTTAGTTGTTTATAGAATGATCCACTGGGTTATGTGCTTGCCCCATCCTCTCATATTTTTTAGGAAATTGAATCATGAAGACTATTGAAATTAGATAGGGTTTTAAATTTAAAATTTATATGTAAGGGCATGTTGCCCAAATTTTGATTGTTTAAATTAAGACTTCCACTGAATTTAGTTTTTAATTTGAGTTATGTACTCTTTTATTATTTGAAATTTGAGAATGTACTTCTTTATTTTATTGAACAAATAAATATTGAAGCATTTCCTTTATCCCCTTGTAATAGTTTTATTAAATTAAAATTAAATTATTTGGGTTGTGTGCTCATTATGAATTAATAAAACTTGGGATAATTGAAATAGAATATGATGTAAGTTGTGTACTTATAATACTGGCTTGACCCGCCTTGTGTTAAGTCCAATTCAAAGTCTCAGGGGTTGGGGTGTTACATGTATGATGAGACTAGTATGACAAGATTTTCATTTTGACATGCATGATGAGACCAGTATGACAGGATTCTGATTCTGAAACTAATTTTGATGTGTATGATGAGACTAGTATGACATAATTCTGATTTTTTTACACTCCAACCCCCTAGAAATAGGTTTAAGCTCAACCATAAGGCGGCCTGGGTCGTATGTTCTATTTACAAGAACACAACTTGCAAGTCCTTTATTTTAGCTCTTATAGAACCTTTCATGAGTGTCTCACCCAATTTGATCAATTTTAAATTCAATAAGGCATACAAGTAGAAAAAGGAATATTTGTAACTCTTTATTTATTAAAGAAAATAAAGAAGTATATTATTGAATTCATAATCAAGAGTATATAACTCAAAATTTTAAAATAAAAATTCATGGGAAGTCAAATAAATTTAAATTGGGCAACATGACCTTATATTGAAAAAAAGAAACTTTCCAACAATAGCTACTATCAGATTTTCATTGTCATCATATTCAATTTCTTGAAAATGTTAAAAGAAAGGGGTGAGCACATAGCCTAGTGGATCATCCATCAAACAACTAGCTTATTATTTCAATTTTCTAACACATCCAGATTCACACACTTTCAAACATTAAGTGATTCATACATCAAATTGGTTCAAGTTAACGTTATAACTAAAGGGATTCTACTCCCTTGATGTTCTTAATTTATATACCCATCTTTAGCGTGGAAAGACATTTTTTTGTTACTTTTCATTAGATGCCACAAACCAAGTATCCCTTAGTTGCACTTTGCAACCACATACTCCAAGCAAGTGTCAAGAACACCCATATCACCCATACAGGTCACTATGATAGTACGTGGTTCTTATCTTCACTTTCTCATGTTTAAAATGACATAATTATGATACTAAATCAGAATATTAAATATCAAAATTTAAATATTTAAGAAAGCATGGAAACACACATAGCATGCTTGAAAATTTAAAAGCAAACCTAAGCATGGTTTCTAGGCATGGAATGATCTCATGAATGATTAAAAACATGCAAACATGCTAAACTGAAATTTAATTATGATCAATCATGCTAAAACTGAATAAATCATGCTAAAAATTGAAAAACAAACATACACGAACATGCTAGGAACTTGAAATAACAAGATAGAAGTTCTAGAAACCCCATCCACCTTAATTCGAGTTTCTTATTGAAGCTAGCAGAGGTTCCCCTTATCTACCACTTTCAGAACTTTAAGAACTTTCAACCACCAACTAAAGCACTCAAAAAAAGACTAAAATTAAAGCTTCTTACTTGTGAACACAAGAGAAGTGAGAAGAGATGCCAAGAAGAGGCTTTAGAACAAGCAAAGAGGGAAGTGTCAACTCTTTGCTTTGGGATGAGAAAAATAAGAGCATGAGGGGGTTTATATAAATGTTCAAGAGCACTAGGGGGACATCTTGGTCTATCTTGGGCAACTCACAAAGTTTGGGCAAGTTTCCAAACAAGAGGGGATGGTTTGCATAAAGAGGGCAATTGTGCTCATGGTTGGCAAGTGAGACCACTATGGTTTTCTAATTCAAAAGATATGAGTATAATATATTTTATGTGTGAATACAAAAGAGGTTTAAATCATATTCTAATTCAAATGGGATGTCCCATATGTGGTCATGACAACTTTTCCTTTTGGTTTCATTGCTTGCTCATCACACAAACACACAAGGAATATTTTCCCATTCTCTTATTTCTTGGACATCAAGCATGGGTGTACACTATTAGATTTGAAGAGACACCATATAATAGTCAAAGATGTTCATCTTGGTTCTAGGAAACTATCTAAATAGGGTTGCTCACATGTGTGCACACACACATGTACATGGTTGGGCCGATTTTGGCTTAAGTGGGTGGGGTGTACACAATCAAGTGAGGGTGTATATGGAATCATGTATTATGGTTTTTAGACCAAATAAAACTTCTACTAATGTGGGTGTACTGAATCATTTGCATGGGCATGGGATCATTTTACAAGGATTCAAATAAAGGAAACATCCCATGGAGCTTTGGAGAGGGTGAGGGTACACATGATCATGGTATTCCGCTCATGGGACTTGCACATGCTTCGGGCGGCCATGACTTGATGGTTTTACAAAAATCAAATAAAAATTAATATCTCCTTATTTACAAGAAATTATGATTTATAACCTATAGTTTTGGAATCACATGAAAAAAATTAAGAATTTCAATATATGGCTTAACCAAATTGGTTTTTATTTACTTTCCTTATTTAGAACGCAATGAAGGCACAATGAAATGAATATTCAAATCTTGGCCAACTGTCCTGATTTTTGGATATGTTGTTTATTTTATTAGTTATGTCATCCTGTTTCTTTTCAAGTTATTTCGATTTCCCAAAGTACCCTAAATGTTGATTCTTTTTAATTTAGACCCCCTTGAAAGGTGTTTGGCAAATGAAAACTCTAATCTTGACCAATTATTCTAATTTTTGGATATATTGTCTAATTAGTTGGTTCATGTCACCTTACTTCATTTCAGGTTCTTTTGGGTCCCTAAGGGTCACAAAATGAGGCTTTTGGAAACCTGCCAAATTTAACATCAAAATGAGCTCAATTTTATTTTTGCTCCCATTTTCACTAAATTGATCTTGAAATTCATTTAATTAAATACGGAGTTTTTAGGGTATTACAACCTATCCTACTTAGAAAAATTTTGTCCTCAAA
>JAJIYU010014418.1:0-13232 GCA_030144865.1 Tinospora cordifolia
AACTGTTGATAACTAAATGTTTGAAACGCCTAATGGATGATAAGTGTTTGCATGTTCAGTGTTTGGTTTAAATAATGCTATGGATGTACTGTGTATGATCCACTGGGCTCTGAGCTCACCCAATCATTTTTTTCAGGTAATTATTGAAGACGATGCCTCTGCAGGTCAATGTAAATTAATGACAGTGTACAGAATAGTAGAAAATGATGTGTATTGTAGGGCTTGATTATGCTAAATGTCAGTAATATTTGTATTATCAAAAAAAAAAGTTTATGGAACCCACAAAATTATTCACAACTCTGATAATGAAGCAATGTTTTCAGATTATTGTATTTAAATTTTATCCCTTGGATATGAACTGTTGAAACTAACAGATAAATGAGGAAAAAAAAGTAATATCCCCAGTTCTCAAATAGAAAGCAGGACTGACTGCACTCAGAAGAAATGACGTCTCAAGTTACGAGACCACCACGTCACCTATGACGTATGTAAGAAAGAACAGGAGCTGGGGGTGTTACAGTGTGTGTGTGCGCGTGCGCGTGTGTATGAGTATCTATATTAGTTTATCGAATTATAACAAAAATAAAATTGACCAATTGATTTTATATTTGTAATACCTTGAGAATTTCTTAAAATTTTAAGAATAAGAATATACAAGATTATAAATGAGTTTATTAAAGTACAAGACACATTAAATATACAGGGGTAAAATAGTAATTTGTCCACCTATAGTAAAATGGTCAATTCACATGAAAAATGAATTGTACTAACATTTTAAAAATAGTGAATGGTTTTAAGTACAAAAAGATATTTAGATGAGCTACAAATAAAATGGTAATTTTTCCACTAAAGGCAAAACGATTATTTCACCTAAGACCAGAATTAAACTAATAAAATGTGAGAAAATTACAAGAACACTTGTGTCATTATAAAAGCAATGTGAGAATAATTTTATAAAAATAAAAAAATAGAATGTCTTGGGAATAATGTAAAAATTGACAAGAATTAAACTAATAAAATTTTACGTGAATTAAAGAACATACATATATAGACATTTAAGGCACAGTACAAATTTATTTATAAAATATTGGGCAATAAATACACAAAAATTTTTGAATAATTGTCTTATAAATAACCACTTAAATAAACACCTAAATGAGGGGAAAATCATTAAAATAAAATTATTTAAATCAAGAGTTAAAATAAGAGCTTATGGTATAAGCAGTGAGCCCAATAATTGATATAATTGAAGACTAACGTACTATGCGGGTGTAACACCCTGCCTCCCCCATGTGGCCCAATCTCCGATTTTGGAGGGCACAATTAGCATAATGCCCTCAAAAATAGTAACAGGCATGTTAGTGTCACATGTGAGACATAAGTCACAACATTGAGGCCACCTGAGAGGCAGAACATCACTTTATCTCTTTTCTTTTTTTCTTTCTTTTTGTCCCAACTCAAAGGGACTTCTTGGTTACAAGTATCTTGTACAGATTCTAGATTTCATAAAACATTTTGAAGTTTGTTTAATGATATAAACCAAATAGATTTAATAATTCAGTATTCAAATCCAAGGTACACATTGACCTTTAAATCAAATAAACATCTTTAAAATTGACAAGGGAAAACTAGGGCTAACATGCTCAGCTAAAACAATTCTATGAAATCAGAAATGAAAACTCTGAATAAAAATAATCTCCATTATCCATGTTGTCTCTGATCACTAATTTCTTGAAATGTTAGAAAAGAAGGGGTGAGCTCAAAGATCCCAGTAGATCATATCAAATATTTAGATCATTATTTCAACCAAATAAAATATACACGTCAAACACTTTCATAGATTAGGTTATTCAAACAGTAACTTGCTTATCAGTTGACATTAAGACTGAAAGAAATCTATTTCCGTGTTCCAAATCTAGGTCAATCCAAATGTTCAAACCCTTCATATGCAAAGTGAGATAAATCCAAACGTCCAGTTCACCAATGGAGGAAGTGGGGTCAATAAAAACGCTCAATTCCAAATCAAGAAATCAAATAACCCACAAGTCAGGTCCAGGTTGGACACTCACGATGAAATCCGTCACCGCACCGGTACGTGGTTATCATCTTTATTAATCTTTCTTTAATGACAAAACAAACCATAACATATTGAATCCAATATAAAACAAGAAAATAGCATGTGAGCATGGTAAACACTATCTTAAGCATGTTAACAAGTCATTCATGACACATTGAACATGATATTGCAACCATCATTGAATCATGTATCAGCATACATTCATCATACTACTCTAAGCATGCATATTCAAGGCATAACATGTACATTCAAAACATAATCCTAGATACAAGCATTTATGCATACATTATTTGAATCAAGATAATAATTTAAAACTTAGAAATCATCTCCATCTTTAATGTTGAACTCCATCCTGTCCTTGTACTATGTATTCAAGCCTTCTTGATCCTTAACCTTGAAAATTAAGAATTGATACATTATTCATGGTGATTATGGTGATTGTGACACTTTTAAATCATATTCTAATGGTTCCTAATCCTATATCGCATGCATTGCATAAGGATATCCTCGTATATGAGTCTAAATATGTCCTTGGTTCTGTGTAC
This sequence comes from Tinospora cordifolia, assembly GCA_030144865.1. Classification (NCBI taxonomy): domain Eukaryota; kingdom Viridiplantae; phylum Streptophyta; class Magnoliopsida; order Ranunculales; family Menispermaceae; genus Tinospora; species Tinospora cordifolia. Next base: position 2,623 of record JAJIYU010014418.1, read on the forward strand.
CACGGTCGAGGGAAGGATAACCGCAATAATCAAAATGCACAAGTAAGAAACAAGAAGTATAGAAGCACTATTGTGGTAAGCGATCGAGGTAACTAGAGGGATTCATTGGAGAATGGGTACATTACTGCAGTAGAGTACTGAGGTAATCAGAGGAGATCTCAGAAGTTAGTATCATAACATGGTAACCAGTGGTAGGAACAAAAATACAATATTATAGTAGAGTACTGCGGTAACCACTGTGAAAGTCCATAAATAGAGAAAAATGAAGGTAGTACCGTGGTAACAATGATCACTATCGCAGTAATCATCATGAAGAGTGGATTTTTGCGTATGTTTCTCCCATCTCTTGTTATCTTACGATTGTGGCATCTTAGAACTGTCAAATTCTAGACCATGAGTCATGCATTGGGACTTAGATAGGGTCATTATATCTTCTTTGATTCGTTGCATCATTCGGTTGCTTGAAAAGAACATCCAAAAGTAGGTTCTTGCCACTGCTATGGAGTATTCTGGGATTTCTTTCTTCCTACTACTATGGTTGCAGTGTGGGACAGCTAGGGAACAAAAGGCTGTCCAGAAAAAGGCTAGGAGAGCAAGAAAAGAGAGAATTCGTGCTTGCTTAAGTGATGAGAATGGGGTGCTCATACTGAGTTTATATAGAGTTCAGTTAGGTTACGTTTAGGAAGATTGGTGATGTTTCTTTGGTAGAAATCTTTTCTAAACTCTTTCCATTTCTATTTTGCTTGTTTCTTGCGTACAAGTATTAGCAAGTGATGTTTTTAGAAGTTGCCCACGAATTTGGAAACTTTAAATAACTGTCTGAAAACTTTACAAAATCATTTTTTTGCAAGTTTTTATGTATTACCGTGGTAGTGAGATGTATTACCATGGTAACCAGAAAATAATATTTTCATTAGTTTTTCTAAGTAGACGTGCACTACCCTAATAGTGTATTTCATTATTGCCTTAACTAGTGAAATAACCCTGTGCAAAATTTTGTGTTTTGTTCTAGTTTACTTATTCCTTCATACATTTGATTATACATATTTTGCAATGTTATTTCCATGGTTTCTCAAAGTTTATTTTATTATTTTATTTTATTATCCAACAAAATTCTGGGGTATTACAGTAGGCTTGCGAGATAATTAAAAATCAATCATGGGAACACTACATACTCTATGAATGGCCCCCCAATTGTTGAAATTCAAATTCAAAATTCAAAGCAAATTAGAAACAAAATTAAATCAAGATACTTACCATATCATACACTTTCCTAAAACCTCATTCTTTCCCCCACTTTTTTAGACAACCAAATCTCTCAGATCCTCTCTTCTAGCCATCCTCTAGGGTTCCCATTCTCTCAAACTGTCATCCAGAGGGTTTCCCCTCCTAGACACACAAGACAAGAACAAGAAAGAAGAAAACTCTTCCCAATGCCAAAGATTCGACCAAGAGAAAAAAGAGAAAGAAGGTACGATCCAACTCCAAAATACCACTTTGTCTTCTCTTCCTTTACTCCCCTCCCCCCTTTGTTCACCCTAAACACATTGATTGGCCAATAGTTGATGAAGCACATCGACCCCACATCCCCCACCATCACGTCCAAGGAAGAAAAGAAACAATTACGTACTGAGGAAAGTTGCTGCTAGAAAGTCAAATAACAAGAGACTAAATCATTAGGATATAACTTTTCAACACTACTCTATTTTATTTTCATGATTCACGTTTCATATCATTTAGTATGGGTTAAGGAAATCAGAAAATTATTTGAATTGAAGTCTTATTGCATTAAAACTAAAAGCACAAAATCTTATTTTCATGTTTATGATTATTTGAATACCATGCTTAGAGTATAGACTAATTATTTGTGTAAAACCTTGTTGTAAAGATTATTGAATGTAGAAGCATACATTCACATGAAGTTTCATCATATAAAAACTATTGAAAAATTCTATTTTTGTTTTTATGTGATTTACTACATGTTTGAATAGATTAGAAAACCAAAATCATGAAAGCATGATTTTAAAACTTAATAGAAAATAAAACACAAAAAATAGTAGCATGATCTAAAACATAGGAAAATATTAAAGAAAAATAGTTGCCCAAATTTTGATAAAAAAAACAGAAAAAAAATGATAAATTAGCATTTTTATTAAGCACATAGTTGTTAATGTAAAATAGAGTGTACAAAATCATCAAAATAGCAAATAGAAAAAAAATATATAGATAAAAATCACTCAAGTTAATTCTAAGGATTAAAATACACTGAAAACTGACTAAAATAAATTTTACAAAATTATTTGATTAAAAATAAGTTTTTTAAATTGAAAATAATCTAATTGATAAAATAGAGTGAAAATAGTAAAAAAAATTTATTCATTAAATTATTACCAAAATTTTTTTGAAAAGTTAGAATTCTGAAAATTTAATTAAAACAAGTGAAAAATAATTTTTACCAAATTATTTGAATAAAAATATAATTTTTAGAAAAAAAAGCCTAATTGGTAAAATATAGTTAGATAGAGAAAGAAGTACATTTAATAAATTATTAATAGGGGAAAGTTTTAGAAAATTAAATTTCTGGAAATTTAGTTAAAAATAAATAAAAAAATAAATTTCAAAAATTTACAAAATTTATATATGTGTATATATTGAGTTACATGTAAATTTTGAATTATTATGTGAAAAGGTAAAAAAAAAACGTATAAAATAATATAAAGATTAATTAATTTTTCTTTTTGACAAAAATAGTGACTTAAAATGATGTTGAAAACCTGAGATTTAAATAAATTAACTAAATAATTTCCTATAAGCGAAGATATAAATTTAATATATGCTTAAAGTAGAATAAAATATAGTACATAAGATAAAATAAATTGAGTTGAAAGAAAATCGCAAAACAAAACATTTAAAAAGGAAAAAAAAATCAGAAATTAGGCTTGCTGGAAAATAAGTTTACATATTGAGAAAATAAAATACTTTCTATTAAAATATCAAGATACATAGAATAAGGATTTTATGTATAATTAATAAAAATAAATTTGATAATAATGCAAAATATGCATAATATCATAAAAATTAAATCTCAAAATTTAGTTTAATAATAGAATGGTCAAAACGATTCATCATGATATGGTCCATGAATAGAAAACAATATTTTGGCTAAATCTGCAAATAAATGGGGACAACTGTGTACAAAATATTGAATATAAGGGCGTCTTCAATGGTGCCCAGACAATGAGTGCGCCAGCTCATTGTCTGGGCGCCATGTAATTAAAAAAAATTAAAAAAAAAATAAAAAACATGTTGAGCGCTCGATCTACACTGAGCGCTCAACAATCTTTTGCTGAGGCAAATCAACGGGCAATAAACCCCCATTGGGGTTGCCCTAAGAATGGTGAATGACTGAAAATAATGACAGTGCAGTATAAAAATAAAGAGTGAAAAATAAATATTAAACATAAAAAGCATATTCCAGAACGAAAAAATAAAGTTACTAAAAATATTTGTTGATCTGAATTAGGTCAACATCTCGGATAGATTCAGAGTAGTGTGGATCTCAAGGTAGTAGAGCATATGAACAGGTGGAGATGATTATCGGGTTTTAAATTATTATTTCAATTAAAATAAATTATACATGTGTGTACTGAATGACATGATTGAATGACTTGGTTGAGTGCATGAATTATAGTATGAAATATCCTCTCTTGTGATCTTGTATTTGAATGATAGGATGTCATGTTACCATGATTGGAAGTTATTGAATACTATCATACAATGTTATGATGTGCATTAAGAAAAGACTAATAAAGATCTTAACCATGTACTGGGATAATGACTAGCCATTAGGTGTCATCGTGGGTTTTCTTAACCTAGACTCGATTGCGGTTGTTTATTTGTTTCTTGATATTGATACTACACCATCACGACGGTGATAGTGGTTAGATGGGACTGAGAGTCATAGAGGACCTTACTCTCCAGTCAGGATCCTGAATAGGTAACCGACTTTTGGGTGTTACCTCTGGATGATGTCTCAAATTATAAGGGGACCCTGAGATGAATCCTTTTAATCTTAACGACAAATCAAAATAACCTGATGTTTGAAACACCTAATGTCTAAAAGTGTGTGACATGTGCGTTTGTTTAATTGTTATAATGGTTTAAATATTCAGTTCGATCCACTAGGCTCTTTGAGTTCACCCCACTTCTAACATTTAAGGTCAGAAATAGCGTGGAACGGTTGGTGATGTCCTCTCAACCGAAGTTTAATGTTGGTGATGGTTTCAACTTAGTTGGGCATGGTGACCTAATAGTGTCTTTATTATTTCTATTTATTTTTTGTTGAATAACTAGAGGCCATGGGGCCTAGATAGTATTTGCTTTTGTTGAAATGTAATAGAATTACTTAATTGATGATTGGACCATAGATAGAGACTTGGGTATTGCGAAGGTGGCACAGTGGATCAAATAAAATGTTTAGGACATTAGTCAGAGATTGAAAATGCGTGAAAAAAAAACATTTGATTGATCAGGAGTCGAAGTTGGGATGACCCTATGTCTTTGGTTTCTATGTGGTATGGGATGCATGGGAATTTGAGGTATGGTGGAATTTTAGACTTGGGGACTGATGGGCTATGTTTGGTAAATGAACAGTAACTTTGAAAGAGCTTATTTCCCTATGCTTAGCTGGTATAGGATGGTTAAGTATAGTGGGGCTTGGGAGGCCATCGTTGTTGAGACATTTGTGAAATTGTTTAGGTGTAGTGAAGTTATTGAGTGGAAGCCTATGTCAACGGACAAGAGTGATATGAGACCCTTGAACTCTAAGGCATGGACGAAAGCTTTGAAATTTCTCTATGCTAGCCTGAAATGTGTGCTAGTTGAGTGATTGTTGCATGTGTTCTATTATTAATATTCTAAATATCATTGCATGATACCAAAAATCCTGTACCTAGAAAACATATGAGGATTTGTAAAACCTTGAACAAAATTTATAAGAATAAACTTATAGGCCACTGAACAAATCGAGAACCTAGAAACATGAATCTAAAGTCATGATAACACAAATGATATGTAAACATGAGACAATCATTATAACAATAGTGATACAATTTGTGAATAGATATAGGGGAGATAGCTATTATCAGAAGTCTGAAGAAGCATTTTGTATCCCAATTTTGAGAAAAAACGAGTTTGTGTACACTTGAAATTGAGTTGAATTGAGATTGTAATTCTCTAGATATATTGAAACTTTTTTGTGATGCTATCATATTAAGTTATGGGATACTAAAATGACTTTTAACTTTTAGATAATGGCAAAAATCAGGAGAAATGCTACGAGGGAGGAGAACACTAATAAGTCTAATCAAAGGGACCAAAGGGCACCCGTTGTAGCAATAGCTCCGGTTGGAGCAATTTTATTGCTGGAGATGATGGTGGAAATCACCTGATAGGTGGTAGAGTAGGTTATGAGAGCTCTACCTTAAGTACAGAATACGCCTCTAGTACAGCCACAGCCCCAGGCTCAGGCTCATCAGGTTCCAATGTCGAATGGTCTTGTAGTACTGGATTGATTGACTATAGATGATAAAGAACAGAGGAATTTATTAGTTGAGTTTCAGATGCTTCAGATGCGGTGTCCAAGTACCTTCGATGGCAAGTTGGATCATATGGCAACCGACATATGGTTTTCAGATATGAACAAACATCTTAATGCTTTTCGGGCAATTGGCCCTAGGAGGGTGGCTCTAGCGGTACACCAGTTTGTGGGACTTGCCTATTACTAGTGGGGCATGATCATAAATGACCAAGACACAGATATCTCGACGATGACTTGGGAACAGTTCAAGACCTTGCTCCATGATAACTTTTTCTCCGTGGCTGTCATGAGGCAGCTATAGTAGGAGTTCATCTGACTAACTCAGAAGATGATGACAGTGACTGAATATGAGCAAAAGTTCAATGAGTTATCTAGGTTTGCCCTAAAATTGGTGAGGGACGAGCAATCCAAGGTGGGTAGTGTAAGACCTAAAAGAATCTAGAAATTTTCTCTAAAACAAACAAATAAACAAACTGAACAAAAAAATTTTTTGCTGAGCTATCGCGGTAGCCGTTTGGGTATCGTGGTAATGTAGTGTGAAGATGGAAAAAAATGTGTCACGTGGATACCGCGATACTAGTTTTAGGTACTGCAGTATTACGATAAAAAAACATAAAATTTGGAATCCTGACATGTTACCGCGGTACCGAGACTCAACACCACGGTACTGCGATTAGAAAATTCAAAATTTTGGCGTGCAGACATTTTATCGCAGTGCCCAAAAGAGGTACCGTGATACTGCAATAAGGAGCAATCCCAAATACCATAGTATTGGGATATGATACTGTAGTATTGCGATTGAAAACCAAAAATTGAAGGTTGGAGCATTGCTATACTATTTCACTTGTATATATAGATGTGCTAGAAAACCTAATCCTACAAACTCATTCTCGCAGCCAATCATTCTTGCTTAGAAAGAAACCTTACCAGTTGCCATTAGTCGAGTTCCTTGCATCCTAGAAGCCTTCAAGGGTGACTCTAAACCATTCTAAGCATCCCTAACAACTTTTCTAACCCAAGTTCTGTGAAGAACAATGCTAGCGGAGGAAGGATCGAATTGAAACTTGAATCAGGATCATCGATCTTAGGCAAATCACAAAAATCTTGAAGAAATTATGTGTTTACCATGGTTTTACAATTGCCTAAGTGCATGCACACTTCCTCTAATGCAACAGAGTAGTAGGAGTGTTTGAGAAATGTTTGGGGAGGGAGAACGAAGGAAGGAACATTTGTAATTAATGTATAATATGTTTTTACTCAGTGAAATGCTTGTATTAAGTTTAGTATTAGTGTAAGGAGTCATTGAGAACGAAAGGATAGAAAAGAAACTCGCACAGATGTGCACTTTCAAGAAAATAGAGAATTCCTGTCAGGTTATTGTGGCAATGGACCGTTGTAATTAGAAGAAAAACAGTGATATTGACTATAGACATGCCCATAGTACACATACCACAGACCATGTATGTTGGGAGATTGTTTAATTGAGATTTGAAACATTAGAAACACATAACCTTGAATGAATGTATGTTAATTCTTAAAGGTTGAGAACTGAAATTGATTGGAGCACTGGAAAAAGGATCAAGAGGACCAATTAATTAGGTAGATATGATTACCTTGCTCCCTAGCCTTATTTTAGTTTTAAATGTTAAATGTGATGTGTGTTTACTTTATTTTAAATGCCTAAAAACATGCTAGAGTATGTTTTGACGTTGATTGGATACCATGAGCTCTTGTGTTAATATAAATGATATATAACATGATTTATGCATCCATGCTGGTTGTTTACATGTTTTTAGGTCATGAGATATGAAATGATTAACATGTTCAATTTATTTGAAAAATATTACATGTTCTATTTTCCATGCTTAATAGGATGTGATGAATGATTGTATGATCTTAATTAAAGTTAAATTAAATATTTGAACTACGTACCAGTGCAGTGGTCCATGAGGGATCACTATGGGTATTCTCGCGGATGGAATGACGGGTTAGTCCCTAATACCCTATGATAAAACAATGGGTGTGCTCCTAGTTCTTTGGTAGAGCGATAGGTGTGACCTTAGTTCTCGGGTTGGGTAAGGGGTGTGACCCTTCTCCCATTAGAATATGACATATAGTGTATTTTCCCTATCTCCTTTGACATGATAATGATGAGAAAACACCCAGGTTAAGTCTTCCGATCTAATTTAACAACTGTTGAACAAAGTAACGATTGAAACGCCTTATTTGTTTGAAGTGTTTGACATTTTAGCTTGAATAATACTATAGGTGTAAAGAGTTTGATCTACTAGGCTCTTGAACTCACCCCACATTTCTATTTCAAGTGACCTTTGAGACTGTTTGAGTTACAATATAGCTGGGAATTGTTTGATAGCTACAGACTTCACTGGGGAGGTCATGATTTGACTTATTTTATTTTGGTTCATGAATAGTAGTTGAACTGGGCATATGACCCTTGTTCATTATCTTTGTGTTAGTGACTTTAGGAATTGGTATTGGGCCACATGGGCCTAGTGTTGAACTATAACTTAGAAACATTATGTCTCTCCTCTTTGGTATAATCATTAAGTCTTACAGTTGGATGTTCTCTCGAATTATCTCCTGTTGATGTCTCTTGGTGCGTCCAAGAGACCAATAGATTATTCACATGTGATTATGATGTTGAGAGAACGTGTCGAATGATAGAATCAATAGTGTCCCAATTCTTGGTGGTTGACATGTGTAGTGTCTTGATGATATATCTAATGATTTATGGGTGTACCTATCCATGCGTGACCTCGATGTGAGAAAATGATAGGGTCGAGAATTAGGGTGTTACAAAGATGGTATCAGAGCAGCTTAGTAGATTCCATGGGCAACATAAGTGCTTAGACTATAGAGTATTGGGTTAGATATTACTGATAAATGTTTGCTTGATGTTCAATTCAATTTACTTAGTTAGTAGAACTATAGGGAGAGATGTCTAGTTAGATGTGAAAGGCGGTATCTAGAATTGAAGTTGGGTTGTTGGTTCAACGGAGGAACCATTCAACCGAGTGTTCAAGCCTTAGGTCTAGGAAAAAAAACCATAAGTGAAAACTTGGGTGTTGTTAATAAGGCACAGTGAATCATAAATAAAAAATTTTAGGGCATAGGTTAGAGATTAAAATGTGTGAACCACGAAATACTTGTTTGGTTAGAACACAAGATCAAGACGATCTTGTATCTTGGATTTCTGCGTGGTATGGAATGTGTAGGAATTAGGGATATGGAGGAATCCTAGACTTGGAGATTGACATGACATAGCTGGTGAATGGTTAGTGACTTTGGAAGAGCTTGTTTCTCTATGCTTAGTTGGTGTTAGACAGTTAAGCATAGTGGAACTTGGGAGACCTTAGTCATCGAGACATTTGTGAAATTGTTTGGGTGTAGTGAGGTTTTTCAGTAGAAGCCTATGTCGTCTGGCAAGAGTGGTATGGAACACTTAAACTAGAAGGTATAGATAGAAGCTTGAAAATTTCTCTATGCTAGTATGAATTTTGTGTTAATTTAATGGTTGCTTGCATGCTCTTTAGTATTATGATTTTGAATATTGTTATATGAAACCAAAAATCTTGTACCCAAAACAAACATAAGGACTTGAAAACCTCAAATTTCAAACTTAAAAGCATAAACTTATAGGCTATGGAACTAACCAAGAACTTAAAGACATGAGTCTATAGTCATGATAGCACGAACACCACGAGAAAATGACTTTGACACTAGAATGAACAATGAAGGATAGATATAAAAAGGATATCAATTATCACAAGTTGCAAAAGCTTTTACAATCTAAACCTTGGGGAAAAGGGGTTTGTGTAACTAAGATTAAATTAAGATAAAGTTATGATTCTCCTTGAGTATTGAAATTTCTCTAGCTGATATCATGTTGAACTAATGGATACAAAAATGAATTTTGGCTTGTAGATAATGGCAAGAATAAGGGGTAATGGCACAAGAGATGAAAATATCGATGAGTTAGGGTTGAGGGAAACTGAAGTACTAGTGGCAGAAGCTCTAGCTAGGATAGTGATGACTACAGATATGTTAGCCGAATTTGCTCGGCAAGTGGTAGAACAGATCATGAGGAACCTACCACAAATTCAGAAGTCGCCACTGGTACAACCTTAGCCATAGGTATAGCCTTAGCCCCAAGTTCATCAAACCCCATTGCCTAACGATCCAGTGGCACCAGACCAATTGATTGTGGATGATGTAACACCAAAAAATTTGCTAATGGAGTTCCAGAAGCTACGACTTAATACTTTTGAGGGTATGACTAATCACTTGGCAGCAGATAAGTGGTTCACTAAGATGAACAAACACTTGAATGCCTTAGGGCAACTGGCCCCAGGAGAGTTGCATTAGCAGTGCACCAGTTTGTTGGACCCGCCTATCATTGGCTGGAGATGATTAGGACTGATCCTACTACGGATGTATCCACTATGACATGGGAGTAGTTTAAGGCTCTATTTTATGCAAACTTTTTCTTTATGGCAAAGACGAAGCAGTTACAGTCGGAGTTTATCTGACTAACCCAGAGACCATGACAATAGCCAAATATGAATAGAAATTCACTAAATTGGCTAGGTATGCCCCAAAGCTAATTAAGGATGAATAGTCCAAGGCAAACAAATTTGTGGAGGAACTAAAGTTGGAGATACAAAAGATCATCCATCCTCTTAGATTAACCACTTTCGAAGAAACAGTGATTCGAGCGTAGTTGATTAAGAGAGATCTTGAGTAAGAGCGGGCCTTGAGGAATAGACACAAGCGGTCACAGCTAGAACAAGCTGTACGAGCCTCACAGAAGAGGCCGAATAGATAGGATGGATAAAGAGTGCCTTAGAATCAGAACCAGGCGCAGAATCATAATAGGTCGTGTTAGTTGCATATTAGACTAATAATATTATACGTATTTTATGTATAATGTGAATTAATATAATAGAAAATGTAGTGTATTTGTTTATATTTAGTATAATATGCATTTAGA